>JAURVB010002086.1:0-27124 GCA_033002965.1 Piper betle
TGGGACTTGTGGTTTCATATTTCCTTTTTACGACACATCTGGGCAAGCTCATGTTATATCTGCAATCATGTGAACCTCAATATCATATCATATCTGTTGAAATTATCAACTATATATGACAGCAAGAGATTACAGCAGTAAACAGGGACTAGGCAACCTGCTTGTTCCTTTCCTGCATTCATATATTTATAGATATACATATACAGCCAACAGATCAGAATCTGTTGTGATCTATAACAAACAAAAGATAATAACAACCAACAGATAACTCTCGGTTACAACTGCTGTAAATAATGACAAACAAAAGATATACACAGCTTTAAGAAAACAACCACAGCAACTAGCAAACTCTAATAATAATACGCCAATGAATTTCACAATATCTATTACAATAATACCCTAATACAAGCCCCTATTTCTTGACCAAAAGAGATACATCATGTCCTAAAACACATGCATTTGATTAGGGAATAGTAGTACAAACCATGTTTCTAAAATCACAATCGTCTCATTTAGCTAACGTTTATGTAAGTCATCTACTCTGATAAATTACCTGCTGGGTAAAGAAGTTTCTAGTAGCAGTCAAAAGCTTTTGAAAATAATCTCTAATCATTTTTATGGTCACAATATGTTTAAGGACCTTGTGAATAGCTTTTTCTCTGTCATGACTAGGAGAATTCACTCCAGTTCTACTGCTGTGGAGTTGAAAAATCATCATAATCTCTTCAAGAGGAAATGGAAAAGTAATCTTTTGGGGAGCTTCTGTTTCATGTTTTCCTTGGTGCTTATTAAATGTAATGAAAAGATATGACGATACTAGAATGGTTGTGGCTGGCATTGAAGTCTTGATCTCTTTTTCATCATCGTTTTTTTAGTGCTGCCTCAAGATGATCAGTAGCTACCAAAATTGCTAGATTTTAATTTGCACGTTATGTCCTTCTTGCCACTCTACTTAGAACGTTTTTTTTTTGTTTTTTGACAATCTAAAGGAAAATGATGAGATTTTGAATATCATCAAATAGCAAATGGGTACTGTGTGGGGAAGGCCAAAACTTATTATTTCCTTTTAGATTTCATCAGTAAGCTTTGGCCTTCCCCACACAGTTTGCTGTGGTGCGACAACCTGATTTTACGTTGATTTAGACTGCTGTTACGGTACTTGAAAAACAACATTGTAGATTCCATCTTTATTCTTCTCATGGCAAATCTTGTATTAGCAATATAGAGATGAGAGATCACACAAATAGACGACTGATTGTTTCACCTGATGGCATTGCACACTTTTGTGGAATTTCTACTGCTTAAAATCGAAATCTATATGCTCATTAACACCACCATTGGAAATTATGTTTGCCTCACTAAAATCATGTTCAGGGAAAAAATTATGTTATAATTGTTTCTTTTCTTGACAAAATTATTTTGCCCAACTCTGGGAGCAATTCTTTGAATTGACTACACAAGCTGCACAACATTGTTTCTGCTTGTTGCTATTACTGAAAAAGGACTTTGCATTCAATTTGCAGAACTTTGCACTTGTAAGTGTTCGTGCAAATGAAGCCACAGAATCTCAAAATTTAAGATTGAACATCCAAATGGTATGAACTTAATTCGTATGAAGGATTACAAAGTTGAGAGGAGACATGACAAATTTTGAGGGAGAAGAGACTGCAAAGCAAAGAAATTTTGGCCTTAGGGCAAGAGTAAGAATCAAGGAAAGAAGAGAGAAATTATCTATTTTATTTTTTAATCCCATGTACAATGGGATTCCCCCAATATTTGTTTTCAGACAATAATACATTGGGTTACTTATTGCACAAATTTTTGTGATTGACCATTTCTACGCAGGCAACTATTTTTTCATAAAATATTTACCTAGCTCAAACTGTGCAGGTCTAAATTTAGTTGGATTGAGAACAATGACGGGTAGAGAATTAATAATTAACTAATATATATATATATATATATATATATATAATTAGTTAGTTATTTTGTTAGTCTTAGACTAGCCGTAATATTTATTTCATTATTGATTTGCATTTGTACTTTTAATGATAGTTGCTCTTTTTGGAGTTATATGTGATGATTATTTTAGGATGATTGATGTCTAATTTTATCAAGTGCTTAATCTATTAAGAAAAGAGGACTCTGTGGCCCTTATAGAGGATTCAATTAGGATTCTAGAGGTTTGCCATTGTCTATACTTTATTCTGCAATCATTTGATTTTATTTCGGTCTTGGACTGTTAATTTGATTCTAGCTTATTTGTTTAGTTGGCTGGGATGTCAGGAAGGTGGCCATGGGGAGTTGTTTACATGTGTACGGAGAATGAAATATCTTGTTCAGGTTGGTATAATAGATATATGGAAGCACGGTTCACTCTAGCATTTTCTGCACATGCCTTCCATTTTTCTGGCCTCTAATTTTTCTATGCAATTTCTGTTTTACCTTTTTAAAATTTATATGTTGATTTATATCATTATTATATGGTAAAAGTAAGCTACTCTCCGATCAAAATTACATCTTTAGATAAATTTCCTGTCTATAATCCCCTCTGAATTTTGTGTCTTTGATTGTAGACATTGCATAGATCTGATTGGCTTTCAGAGGCTGAAATTTGGCGAAGAAAAATTTTACATGTTCTGGAGCTGTCAAAAGTATAATGTCTTGAATTTGAGATTCCAATTTATTACTTCTAATAATTTATATCAGTTTTTCACTTTTATTGTTTATTTGTTATTGTTTCTTAGGGATGGGATTCATTAGAAACAGCAGCATCGGCTGAAAATCTTGCTTTCACCCTTCAGTCATTGGGAAATATTAGGGAGGCACAAGATCTTTTAGAAAGGTTGGTGCCAATTATGATTGTGATCTTTTATATTTTTGACATTGGAAGGTATTATCTTGCCTTTTTTCTTGAAGTAGCAACGACATTGTCATTTAATCTCATGGATCCTAGTTGAGGATCTATGTCCCCAACTACTTTTCAGTATTAGGTGGAAGAAGAAGATGATGATTTGGTTTTTTTTATTTTTAATGATTTTACCAGGTGCCTGGAGGTCAGGAAGAAATTGCTTCCTCATGACAATGTTCAGGTTTCTTGTTTTCGTTCTCATTATTTAGGATATGTTGAGTCTGTATGCGCGAAATTCACTTTATGTCAGGAAAAAAGGTCAGAAAAAAACTGCACATAAATTAAATAACTTGTTACTTCAGGAATAATCTTTATCAAGTAACTTATAATCAGCTGTTAGGTGTCCTTTATTTGAATTATGTGATTGTAAAAAGTTTTTAAGTAAAAGGTAGAGCAGTTCAATATGATGTCAGGAAGAGTGTTCGGCCGTCAGAACTTTGTCGTTTGTATTTGCATGGATCCTGGTTTAGGATTCATGTCCCCAACGCATTTGAGTAAGCGGAAGAAGAAAAACAAGCAGAGCAGTTCAACATGGTTGCTGTTTTGGGTCTGCAAATTTGAGCATGTGTAAAATTAGTTTCAGCATTTTTTTTGGCTCTAATTAATGTCTTTGTTCTCTTGACGACAGGTAGCAGCCAATATGCTTCATTTGGCTAGAGCTTCTATACTCGTTTCAAGCCAGCTGAGAAAGAAAAACAGTTTGGAAGCATATGCTGAACTTGAGAAAGCACAAAAATGTCTTGATAGCTCAATTGGGTATGTATATTATATATTTCATTATGTTGGTATCATGTCAACTGTTTGTATTTGAGCTTTATATTATTGGGAAATAATTTGTTAATAGTGATATGATGAAGAATTACAGGGTATTTCTTAAATTTATGATATCACTGCCACTGTTAATGAAAGTGTGCTGAATATTTCATTGCTAGTGTTACTATTTGTAATAGTAAAATGGCGAAACAAATCAATTTGACTGATTATTCAAACTTGTGCGTGCAGCAATATTTGTGATATCTTTACCCATTTTAGAGACCATTTTCTTCATTATTTCATGTTAAATTTATATATGGTATGCCCCATGTCATATTTGAGTCTTAAATAGTAATAAAAATATGTGAATAATTTATTTACTGCTATGCATTTCTTGTGACAGGATATTTAGGGTGCTGTTGGGAAACCCAAAGGTAAACGCAGTCGGAACTCAAATAGATGAAGTGAAACATTCAGCCTTGATGATTCTGGTCTGTTGTAATTATGTAATCTGGAAGTTGTTGAGCTTTATGCATTAAGAAGGTATTTTTCTGAGTTTAAGCATCAATGATGCAGTTAGATTCACTCGATTTACTTGGGCTTTTGGAAATCACGAGGCGTGACTATTTGAACTCAAAGGTGAGACTTCTGTCTAGTGGATGGGAAATTTGTTTGTGTGTGTATCATGAAGTCCTCCCTAAGGTTAATGTAATGTTTTTCAACAGTGATTTATATTGAAGCATTTTTTCTTTTCATTTAATCGCCTAAAATAATTGATCATAAACTGGTATTTGGAAATACTAATCTTTGACTGATTGTTGTTGAGTGTATATAGAAACATATTCTCTCAACAAGCTGAAATTAACATGGTGCATCATTATTAGGATTATCTGAGGATTGAGTTATAAAGAATTGGTTGTGTGGAATGATATATCCAGCCAAACTGCCAAAGTGTTTCACAAACCAATACATTATTATAAAATTGATATTATAGTTGCTTACACCTCTCTCTCTGGGTTTTTGATTATTCAATTTTCTTTTTTGTGGATATACTAGGAGAAAAAGGCAATCACTGGAAACTTTGATCACACCCTTCGCCAGTTTATTGATATCTTCAAACAGGTATATGATCAGGAACTTACCATCAAGTCTGGATTTCAGCTGATTTGTTATGCATCATAAAATGTAATTTTGCAGAGCCATGAAAAGCAGCATTTTAGTAAAGATCCATTCCGTGGGAGGTTGCAGTAAAATATCTTTTGGTTGGTTTTTGTCATTTGTTTGTGTGTGACGGGACCTTGGATCTCTCATTCTCATACAGCCCATCATTTTTTGTAGTTCTTAACAGCAGTGTTGAATTTGATTTGTGACTCCCTCGGGTAACTTAATTGTTTCTGCAGCCTAACGTTCGGCAGTTTATGATGAGCCGTCCAGATGCTAAAGCAAAATATCTTTCATGCTTGAAGCGGCTCGTCAACGACTCAAATGAAATAGGCAGTGCCGTGATGCAAGAACTGAAAGAGGAAAGTGAGCGCTTGGACAGGGATCAAACATCAAACAGAAGGTGTGGAAAGTAGATCTGCATTCTTGGTTCAAACTTTGCATGTTGATGTTTGTAACATCCAGACTCAATATCCCTTCACACTAAATACAAGAATCAACTAACTTCACATTATATACAACTATCCGCTAACTTCACTCTATATACAACTATCAACTAACTTCACACTTCCTTAAAAAGAACACACAATATATAACAATCCAACTTCACACTCTATAGTATATATATATATATATATATATAATATAGCACATTAAATGAAGGCAAGTAGGTATTAGCTAGGATGAAGGCTAGTGTTAAAGAAAATAGCACAAACTAAACAGAGCTCCTTATGGTTATAATAACAGATAAAATGATTCATTTCCTAACCGCTGACGGATTTTTGACCATGATCTTTTCTCCTCTTCTGTCTTTGCCTTGCATAAAGCTATTATACTACAAACAAAATATGATTTACAAGTATGAAACATGAAATAAATTATTCATTGATTCAAGTCTTAAATATATACTAATAAATATGCCATAGCATAACAAAGTCAATTCCCTTTGCTTCCAAGAGTTCCTTCCCTACTCGAATTCTTTCCTTTAACAAAGAATACAATGTATTAGGTACAAAAAAATATAACTTGAGATAGTATGCAGAAATTATTCACCTGATCAAGAAGATAGCAAAAAAATTTTGACACTAGAATTGTTGCCTTGAACATTTTACCGAGGCAAATGATTGACAAGGGTGAAAAAAATTGGACCAACTCAGACGGATGAAAGGAATCAGCAGAAAGAACTACACAAGCCTTAGGTTTCCATTTTAATTCTTTGACCTAAGTACGATCTCCTGCAGTGTGTGATGTTAGTGAATATATTTTTTACCTTATATCATATTCTAGCCTCAACAACATACAACTTATGCACATCTATTAGCGTTCCTCAAATAGCAATCTTATCATGATGCTTTTCTATAATATATATTGCAAAAAAAATGACATATAACTTCAACCTATTTCTTGCTCATTTGAAGTTTATATTAGACTAAGCATCCTGTGTAAACAGTTACTTTGTTTTTTTATTGATGATATTCATGGTGGTGATGATTACGTGAAATGAAAGTGGCAAATGATCAATGTTACTTGTGAGAAATGCTTCCGTATGAATTGACTTTTTTATGTTCTATACACTATATTGGTTTCATGGTTAAAATTGTAACATCAATGCACCAACACACTGACTAAATTGTCTCTGTTTGTACTTTCATCCTTTGATTATTCTGATTTGCCAGGGAGGATAGAGTTGAACAGGTTTTCTTTTTACTTTATTTTTGTATTCTAGTTTCCATTATTGGTTGGACTTTGGTTTGGCAGATCAACGGGGAATTTGTAGTTTTTTACTATGTCACAGGTTTCATGACTGTTTACTGCGTTCTACTTTTATTACTGCCTATAAATATCAACCTCATAGTAGATGTAGGTAATCTGTAATTTATTATGACTGAAAATTTCAGGTTACACAAATTGCGACAAACATTTCGGTTATATTGGGTGCGTTGCAGATTTCAACTGAAGTAGAAGTGCAGGTAACAAGCTTTCTAAACTACTGTGTCAGTTTAGTAAATTGGGGCTGAGAGTTTGTTTTCTATTTCTTGTAGTTGGCTTCATCTCAAATTTTAATTTTATGTCCTTATTTCACTCAATATAGGGAAGAAAACACTCTCAACATAAAATGATTACCTAATCTTCTATGTTTTTGCATCATTATTGCTGGCTTCATGATAGCTATAAAAACAAATATGTTACTCAATGATAAAAGTTGGCAACACATTAAATTGTGCAGTAGCTAGAAGTCAATTTATTTGCAGCTGACTAATTTTTTAAATTTATGGTGGGACTATTGGCAATACAATTTTCGATCCTAAATCAGATATAATTATGATGCTTTATGACATTGTTTTCTTTTCAAGAATAACTTGAACTGCAACCTGTGTGAATCTTTTGCTAGAGCAACGGGGATAGTTATAAGGAACTTTGGATTGGATGTCTTAACAAGCATTTCATCTGCCATATTTGACCTTCAAAAGTGATTTCCTTGTTCAAAATTGATGTCTTTTTGAATTTAGCTGTTGTTGGTGTTTGACTTGTTTGGAAGGTATTAGCTTGGTGGATTTCATTTCAATAGGTGAATGGTTTTGTAGCTTACATGTGTATTCTTGTTGAAAGGAATGAAATTGATGCGTATTTGTGAAAGTGTATAACCATGAAATGTGTTAATTTCTAAATGATAGAACTCCAGATTTGGTGGTGATGAGAACTAGTGAAAACTTGGCAACATGCTACATGCTAGATATAATATAATGATGGTGCATTATGATATTCTATTGTGCTTGTCTTTTTCGTTTGTAATTGTCATATGTATCGGCAACAATCAATTCTGCATACCATAAACTAACTGATTCTACATAGTCTTCTTATTCAGAAATAACTGAATTTTTGTGTTTGCTTTTTATGCTATTGTTTTTCAGCATTCTTGGACTACCATGATATTCCATACAATGTTGTGGAGGTCAACCCCTTAGCAAAAAGGAGATTAAATGGTCGGATTATAAGAAAGTGCCAATACTGACTGTGGATGGTGAACAACTTGTTGATTCATCAGGTGTAATGCACGTACACTTATTAATCATCTATGTGTTTGCATATTTTTATGCTATTCATGTTTCTGTTTTAACCTTGGAATGATTGACAGACATAATTGACAAAATGAGCTGCAAAATCCATCCAGATCAATCAGATTTAAAATATGGGGAGGAGAGAAGTGGCGAAAGTACGTATTTGTGAGCGCATGTTTAGTCAACCAGTTATTGTACCTTGTTTGGTTCACTTTCTAATAAGTTTTTTGTTTATTTTCTTATGCATGATTCTACTGCTAGTATTTACAAAATAATTGATGTGATTACGTGACAAAACAAGTTCGATTTTTTCTTCATTCTGGCTTTGTTACAGAAGATTACTGCAACCTGTGTGAATCATTTGCTAGAGCAACGACGATAGTTATAAGGATCTTTGGATTGGATGTCTTAACAAGCATTTCATCTACCAGATTTGACCTTCAAAAGTGATTTCCTTGTTCAAAATTGGTGTCTTTTTGGCTTTAGTTGTTGGTGTTTGACTTGTTTGGAAGGTATTAGCTTGGAGGATTTCATTTCAATAGGTGAATGGTTTTGTAGCTTACATGTGTAGTCTTGTTGAAAGGATTGAAATTGATGCGTATTTGTGAAAGTGTATAACCATGAAATGTGTTAATTTCTAAATGATAGAACTCTAGATTTGGTGGTGATGAGACTAGTGAAAACTTGGCAACATGCTACATGCTATATATAATATAATGATGGTGCATTATGATATTCTGATTGTGCTCATCTTTTTCGTTTGTAATTGTCATATGTATTCGGCAACAATCAATTCTGCATACCATAAACTAACTGATTCTACATAGTGTTCTTATTCAGAAATAACTGAATTTTTGTGTTTACTTTTTATGCTATTGTTTTTCAGCATTCTTGGACTACCATGATATTCCATACAAAGTTGTGGAGGTCAACCCCTTAGCAAAAAGGAGATTAAATGGTCGGATTATAAGAAAGTGCCAATACTGACTGTGGATGGTGAACAACTTGTTGATTCATCAGGTGTAATGCACGTACACTTATTAATCATCTATGTGTTTGCATATTTTTATGCTATTCATGTTTCTGTTTTAACCTTGGAATGATTGACAGACGTAATTGACAAAATGGGCTGCAAAATCCATCCAGATCAATCAAATTTGAAAGATGAGGAGGAGATGAAGGGGCGAAAGTATGTATTTGTGAGCGTATGTTTAGTCAACCGGTTATTGTACCTTGTTTCGTTCACTTTCATCTAGTTTGTTTCTCTTTGGAGTGTTTCTTCAGGAAAGTCAGTTGGCATAGAGCACTTCTCATTGTTAATTGGTTGATCAAAGTATATGCTCCTGATTGCTTGCTGGTTGGGATAAGGTGTGTGTGATGACGAGGCCTATACTTTTACTAACTGTTATAAGTTAAAATGTAATATGTGGATTCGTCAAATATACTTATATCGGACACACACGTGCAAGTGATAAAATCTCTAGTTGTTTGCTTTTTTCTTCAATGGGAATGGTGTATGTTTTGCGAACTGATTGCCACTTTATAGATTTTCCTAATATTTGAAAGAGTTTTTAGTGTTGGGTTTTAAGAGTTTTCCAATTTGTTAGAAGTAGAATATCACGAACTGAATTCAAATATTGTTTAAGTGGTTTATCAGACACCCTGTTATTTTGTAGGTGGGTTGATGATCATTTGGTTCACGTTCTGTCACCAAATATATACCGGAATACATCTAAAGCCTAGAAGCATTTGACTACATTACAAGCAATGGATAGTCATTTTGACGTCTTCTCGAAGTTCTCTATGCAGAAAAAAATATTCTTCATCCATTATGTCATTGTTTGATCCAAGTGTTGTGTGCCACATGATTTGAATATGACATACCCTGTTCAGGAGCATAGTGATCTAAAGATATATACTCTGCGCTCCTTTTTTGAGCTTTGTTCTTCTAAGTTTTCATTGAATTCATTGACAAATTAAAAATTTAGGCTATTTTAGCCTCATGGAGAGGATGAGTGTGAAGTATGCTGTAGCAGCAGCCATGGATTTTGTGTAAAAGAAGCTGAAGAAGAAGCATAACATTACAGATGAAAGTGCAGCCTGGAACGAGAGAATGGGATCGGCTGTTGGACAGTCTTGCAGGATCGATGCTTGAAAGGATTAATACGAGATGGTCCGTCATTCATGTAGAACCTGGTTATTCAAAAAATTAAAGAGCAGAGAGGTGCTTGTATGAGGATGAAGATACTTCTTATGTTTGTCTTTTAAATTAGCAGGACTGTAACTTTGATCGCCGTATCTGGTGTCAAGCAAAAATAACTTCATGCTCTTTTGAGTTTTGGGGAATAAGATCTCTGGTGTGGAAGTGAAGTTCAATTGAAGAGGTTGTATAATAGTAATTTTCATTTTGTAGACCCAACTCGAGTGGGAACTGTTATTAGCTATAAAGCGAAGTTAGTAAGAAACTTTTGTAACATTTGAACTGGCTCGGGTATTGGTAAAGTTGTTGAGCATCTTTAAGTTTAGTATTTTCAGTGGCGACTAACCTGATTTTACCTATCGTTATATGCTTATATTTTTTATATATTGATTTGGAAGGCATGTATGTGACACTTCAGATGCCATTATTTCTATTCGAAAACGCAAATTATTCACGGAATCTAAAGAATGGTAGAATTAATTTTCCGATAACTAATTGGGAACTTGCTAATGAGGAAAAATAAAATAAAATCATGAACTCATCATCTATATTTATCTCGAAGCTCATGAATAAATGAAAATGGAATAACACAGCTGCTGTCATGTTAGAAGTGCTTTTGTAGGAAACAGACTAATGTTTGGTGTGTGTGAAGTCCTACAGGAAACACTCAGGTGGTTCACAAAATAAGAAGACACTCTTACTAAAATAAAACAAAGTAGTCCAAAGGAAGGGATTAAACTAACAAAAATAAATTTTAACAACACAGAGTTGATCGGCAAGCTTGTCACAAATATATAAGAAGCAAGCAATTTCACGAACTAATATGTTCACCTGCATCTGGAGAAAGCGAAGTGGCACTGAAAGCAGCATATTTTCAAAGATACATAAGATGAATAAACAAATTACACCCGGGCGTGGGATGGATGGAGAGCATACATAGATAGCATGGCATTCATTAAACCACATCTTCAACGTCCAAATTAAACCTGAGGCACAAGTTTGATTGCAGCGAAAAAGATCAATAAAATGAGTTAAAGGAGTTAGGTGTAAAACGAAGCTCGGAAGTGGCACTCGCCTATGTGGTCAAGTCAAGCACTTCGAATGTCTTGTCCATCAATTTCAATGTGAGAGATGTGCGCAATTTTGGGCCAGAGCTCCCCCAACCCGGCACCTCCCACGTAGCTCGGGGCAGTTCCGGATGATCAGTTGCTGTAAAGCCGTGAGTTGCGTGAGCTCCTCAGGGAGAGACCTCAAGAGCAGGAGATCGGCAAGTATGAGCATTCGCAGGGCAGTCTGGTGGAGGAGGAGGCCGGCAGGAAGTTCCGCCGCCTTCTCACCAATAACAACACAAATCAAGGGATTATGAGCGTCCTTCGTTGATATGCGGCTCCAACGATTGCCAATTATGGCAATAGTCTCGTAGAGAGGAAGGAAATAGGCTACCAACGATGTAGCATAGGACTGCTGTCGCCTATGACGAGCTTTCGGGGGGAGGTGTTGAAGATTGGGGGCATCGCCTCCAGCTTGGGGCAGTCAACGAATTCCAAACTTTCCAGTGCTGGCATGATGGGTGACTCGGCGCCTCCTTCTTCGCCTTCCCACTCCGACCAATTCCTCATGTCTTGGAAAGTGAGGTACTTCAAGCAGGGGAAGGTGGGTGATGGGCCACCGAAGAATTCCCTCCCGACTCTCTCCACTCCATCCAGTCCTACAAAAATTAGACTTTCGAGGCTTGGCAGCTGACCAAGAGGCGGCAGTTGGGTGCAGTTTATGCAGTTCCAGAGACCCACTTCTCGAAGGCGGCGAAAGGCGGCGCCCGCATCACCCATCCAACTTGGAAATGTTTGGCCTGGATAATCCCGTATTTTTAAGAAATGGAGGGAGGGAGGTGGACGTAACCCTTCCAACACGCCATCTGCTGCTACGTGAGTGACGTTACGAGCACCACTACGAGCGTCCTCCCAGTAAAGCTCCAATCTACGAAGACTAGTCCTCTCCTCTAGATTGGCAGTTCGAGCCTCATCTCTGCTCCCCACCTCCTCCAAGTTGAATATTTTGAGATATTCCGCTCTGATATTCACAACTGCCAGGTCTCCGATGTTGCTGCGACTGCATCCTCCTCCTTGATCTCCAACAACGGCCTCTACCAAGAAAATGTTTAATCTCACCACAACATCCTTTCGCCTCAGAATTGGTACCTTTTTAATCCTCGACAGTGTTCAACATTCAATTGTCTTAAACTGGCCATTTCAAAGATCCCCTCCGGCAATTCCTTTAAACGAAAGCAACCTTTCAGGTTGATTACCTGCAGATGTGGAAGGGAAACAATTTTGTTGGGCAAGTTCACTAATAACTCACACCCTTCAACATTCAATTGTCTCAAACTCGAAAGGTCCTTCAATTCCGGCAATTCTTTTAAACCAGAGCAACCTTTCAGGTTGAGTACCTGTAAATGTGGAAGGGAAACAATTGTTTTGGGCAAGTTCACTAACGAATTACACTGTATAACATTCAATTGCCTCAAACTTGAAAGGGTACCAATGTCTTCCGGCAAAGTCTTTATATCATTGTCCGACAAGCACAAGTATGTGAGCTCCTTCAATTTCGCTATTGACGCAGCATGTAGTTGCATCAAATCCATATCCCTCAAATCCAGATGCCTCAAGTGTACTAGCTTCCTAAGGTGCTTCCATGAATGAGGACAGACCCTACAATTTCTTAAGTTCAGCACCCTAACGCTCTTCAACAACTTTACTAGATCAATTGGCTCCGGAGTTACTCCAACATAAGGCGAATAAATGAGAGTCCGCAAATTTTCAACTCCGGCTAAATTGATGTCCCTTGTTGACAGTGTTCTTCTTATTGTACAGTGGCGAACACTAGTAAGCTGGCTCAAAGCATTATTATTATTGTTTACATCGTCATTTCCTATGATGCGACACTCTTCTTTGGTCACCGCTTGAGCAAGGTCATGTACAAGATCGTGCATTTTGCATCTCCTTATGGTGCCATCGTCATCTATTTCCGGCTCCTGGAACATTGAACGAGCCAATAGCTCCTTGAAACATTTTTCTCCAATTTCTTCTTCAACAATATAGCCTTGAGACACCCACAACCTTATCAACTTATCTTTTTCCAGTAAAGTATCTTTCTCAAAAATAGAGCAATAGCCGAAGCAATTCTTTAGTTGTGGGGGTAACTCTATGTAGCTCAACATCAAGGCAGGCAAAATGCCTTCTTCAGATTCTTTCAAATCCCATATTTTACTGTTTCGGACCATTTCCCATTGTTCTCTTTTCGGTTCTCTACCTCTAACGGCACTCGCCACTGTTTTCACCGCCAAAGGCAGACCACCACATTTTCCCACAATTTCTCTGCCAATATCCATTAAGGGTTCATACTCTTCCTCCTTCCCCGGGTCAACAACTTCGTCCTTAAAAATTGACAAGCATTCATCTTCATTTAAGCCCTTCAATTCATGTGTGTAAGCACTTCTAATCTTAGCTAGGACTCCTGTATTTCTGGTGGTGATAACTATTCTACTATCCTTGGCCCCTTGATTTAGAATCTCCTGCAATGGCTTCCATTTTTCATAGTTTTCGTTCCATACATCATCCAGGATCAGAAGGTAAGGTCCAACTTTTAGCATTTCTGCAAGTTGTTCCCGCCATGATGGCTTAACACTTTCGCCCCAACTCTCAATCATACTTTTCATAATGACTTCCCCATCAAAGACCTCTCCAACACACACCCACATTCGCTTATCACCAAATTTCTCTTTGACTCTTTCATCATTGTATATAGATTTAGCTAGAGTTGTTTTCCCCAAGCCACCCATACCCAATATGAATATGGTAGGGACCTTATCTGATCTGCTTCGAAAAGTCATGAAGCCTTCTTCGCTTAGAAGTTTAGTGACCAAGGTTTCCTTATCTTCATCTCGACCAATCACACTAGTTTGATCTACCCAAGAATCGGTTCTTCTCTCCTCCCTCATTCTTCTTACACGGGTATCATCACTGAACCGATACCTATCCTTTTCTGTTGCTATTTGTTCCAACCTACTTTTAATTTCATCAACTCTTTTACGGTATTTACGGTGCTGGAATGGATGCTTTATAAGAGAGGTCAAATTAGAAGACGAGGAATTTCTTACTTGATGATCTCCAAAGCATATTATCCACTCCTCTAGCAGGTCATCGAGGTCGTATGCTACGTGCTTGAGCTTTTGCAGCCAGCCCCTCACGGATTCGTCACCGATCTGCCTCGTCTCAGCGTCTTGAAGCACTTTCTTGATAGCGTCGAATTCACTGGAAAGATTTGCCAGCTCTTTCGTGAGACCCAACAGCGACGCAATTTCAGTTGCTGCCACCTTGACGAGGTTGTCTACTACCAAGGTAATGATTCCCTCCGCCATGATTTGGGAGCTAATTCCACTGGTGGTGGTGGAGAAGGTGTTGAGAGAAGAGGTGATGGCTGACACAATAATGCTTAGGAGAATTTAATGATGACAAGACCTCGGTGAGAACCCAATGCCCCCAAAACGTTTGTATGTGCTTCATCTTATCATCATCGTGTCCTCTTTTGCTTGGCCCCACGCTATATATTTTTGTTTTATTATAAAGATTAAATACCACCGGCTAGCATGTGATGGCCATACAATTTATGGTTTAAACCTCCCTTCAATTATTGCCGACAACTGTTGTCTTAAACTTGCCTTCAATTATTGTTTTTGCTTTGTTTTTTTGTTTACACCATTTTCTTATTTTTCAAAGTGGGAATTAAATAATGTTTTGCTTGTTCATGGCTGGCTCATCTCTTCCAGATCTCAATCTGTGTAATTGTGGAGAAGCTGCTTCTTTCTTTATTCCTTCTTTGGGATCTGGCCAAGCTTCCCATCACTCTCGGTCAAATGTTTGTGGGCAAACATTACTATAATGATTGAACAAGTCTTGCTATCCTCCAATTTTCTAGTCAGGTTCGAACCAAGTTGGTTGCAATTTAAATAAAAACAAAATGTTTATAGGTTAATATATATATATATATATATATATATATTTAGTCAGATTCGAACCAATTCTATATTTTCTTTTCTTCATCTTATCATCATCGTGTCCTCTCTTATTTGCCTCACGCACATGGGTGGGCCAAACTGTTGCCCAAGTCGGAAAAACGGTGTTTATAATGTTTTTGGGAATAAAAAATGGTGATAGAATAATGTTTAGCATCTTCATGGCTGGCTCATCTCTCCCACGTCTCAATCTTTACATGTCAATAATTGTGGAGAAGCTGCTTCTTTCTTCATTCTTTCTTTAGGATCTGGCCAAGCTTCCCATCACTCTTGGTCAAATGTTTGTGGGTAAACATTACTATAATGATTGAACAAGTCTTGCTATCCTTCAATTTTCTAGTAACAAAAAGTTTTTTTAAAAAAGTATTTAAGAATGTCTAGGGAGTAAATTTTGAGCCGATCTTCCTAGACGCCCCACTCGATAACTTCTAGCATGTTTCATCTCCAATTTTGTGAGCACCGCATTTGCTTTATTGGATGATCGATTTTAGGGGATTGGAATTGGCTTTTGTTTCTTTGGTCTTAATTATAAACTCCCTTCTTTTTGCTACATGTTTCAATTCTAATAATTCTCTTGTTAAATTTTCTTCAAGAGATATATAATTTTGTATTTTATAAGACGGTGATACTTATTTTCATTGTGTTATTTGCTTTGTATTTGGCTTTTCGTATAATTCGTGTGGTATGTGGTCTTATATATATGCATTGAATTTGGGTTTGCACGCGGGAAACGGCTTTTTTGTGTACTTCCGTTCATTTCTGGATCAATCACAGCGATTGTGTGTTGCATACCTTGTCTACTAGTAACCTTTCTTCTAGGTCTACCCGATTCTTTTTTAGGAGATTTTGTTAGTTGTGCTGTAAGTTAAAAGCGACACCCATTGCAATTAGTGAGTAGAGAACTTGAGAACTAACGGACATTGTTGGTTCTGTTCTCTACCTCTCCTTCGGCTTTAATATCAACAAGTTTCGTTATTGCCATCATTTTTCTTGAATCTAGTAGCAGTTCTATTTCTCACACTGGGTCTTGACAACAATTTAGATACTACCTGCCATGAGAAACGATCAGGCGACCTAACTTGACCACATGATCAGTCTCGGTCAAATGTTTGTGGGCAAACATTACCACATGATTGAACAAGTCTTGCTATCCCCCAATTCTAGTAACAAAAAATAGTTTTTTTAAAAAATATTTATGTAAGAATCATTAGATATATATATATATATATATATATATATAATTGAATACAAAAAACTAATGCTCACACAATACAACACGTCTGCTGCTACATGTTTGGATGGAATTGGCTACTTGTTCTTTCTTTCTAGAACACTGTCCATTAGGTTGATTGGTGAGCTGGGTCTCACCACTTCCAACTGCATTGCTCATGGAGAAAACTACTTCTTCCAAAACATAGTGGAACGAAATAACAAGGAAGGTTCGCATGGTATTACATGTGACATCGAATTGAGCTTTGTTTTAGGCTGTTTTTGACCTGGGTCTTTGTGATAAGTGTGTTATATTTTTGTGCGTAGACATCGATGCACATAGTTGCCTTTTCTTTTAATGCCTCGTAATGTGTATCAAGCAAATTCTAATATGGGTTTGGTTCATCAAGGAACAAAAAACGGTGTATGATACAAAGCATGAGATTGGTACCACATATATATATTTATGAACATAGTTTTAATAAGTGTTCTGTAAAATCAATTAACAAGGTTGTGTCCATCTTGTTGGCTTTTGGAGTTTCAAGCATGCTGGAAATGGAGCGTGGATGGGCAGTGATTGAGACGTTTTGCAGTCGGTGGATTGGACAGGGCGTAGAATAGGAAAACTAGAGAGTTATAGCTTGGTAATTGGGTGTATTAGCACAAACTGTGTTATAAAAGGGGTTAAATGTCATTGAAATTAGACCAATTTATGCTTAGAGTTGAAGATTTAGAACATATGTTGTAGTTATAACTTGCATTGGAAGCTGGGTACAGTGCTTATCTCAGTCAGAATGGTTGTAATCAGTCTTAGGTTTGCTCATAATCTTGTTGCTGTCAAGTCTCATACTGGTAATATGAGTTTAGCACCACATTATGGATAATATTTTGATCATATGATTACACCTTTCAAGTTCGATATTAGCCTCATAAGAAATGCATTTTACCTCACACATGTATGTATGTGAGTCAATGAGAGATTCGAATCCTTGTTTTAAAGTTTATTACTCAATTTATCGACGTCTGGTTCTATTGAGGGAATGAGATGTGATAAACTGATTGTCAATCCTACTTTGTCATTGATGCTTGTATTGATCCTAGACTGTTGTGGTTAATTAGCTTGACTGAGAGGGCTATCAGTTCAAGCCTTAAATTGAAGAAAAAATAGCATATTCGACTTTCTGCTGAAAAGCACTTTTAAGAAATGTTGCCATTTACTGAAACATGGTTTTTAATCTTTTGTCGGGCAGCTGCATTCTCCCAGTTTATTCATATTTGGCTATTACTTTGAAAAGCTGGAGTTCTTAACTGGTCTATTCTGTATGTAATGTTGTCAATTATATAATTGCAGAGACGCATTTGACCGAAGGAGTCACTAGGAGAGTAAACTGCAGAACTTAGGGGATTTTAAATTGTCGCAGTTCTTTAACTACGCCCCACATTTTACGTAAGAATTCTTTTGCCCCTTTTATTTTTTTTACAAAAATAGATTCGTACCATCCTTGATTAGGAAGGAACCAACAATACATTTTCATGTCTCAGATTCTCCTTCCACACTTCTTGTTTTTTGTATGAGTTCCTATTTTCCTTACAGTTTGCAACCAGTAAGGGAAACGAGAGAGAAACAAATTCAACTTTGGAAAGAGCTTATACTTGATTGTTGCAAAGGTCAAAAAATATTTCTAATTGGACTTGAGCAAGGATTTCCATTATTCACAAAATCAGCAATAGAAAGTAATTATTTTCTTCATACCCCTTTCTTTAAAAATATTTATATTACATCGATTGGTATGTGGGCTGTACTTTTTCGAATGGTGTAATGGATCTACTCCATGTCGTGGCAATGCAGGATCCCTTAGCCATGAAGCTAGAGAAGCATTCCTTTCTGCATTGGCGTCTGAAGCTGCGTTTTCAACCTAACAATATGGTTAATGTAGATATCAGAAAATATTAAGTTTTTGTTCCTTGTTCCATTGTCTAGGACGTGCTCCGGGAGCTAAGATGAATAATAAGACTGAATTGCCATACTATTTTATCGTGATGGGGGACGCTTTCATTAGCTACTTGGTCGAGGTTTTGATACAGTACAAAAAGGAAAACAACAAACAGTGACCACCAAAAGAATAAGGTGCAATGATCGCCAAAATCTAAGAGGAGGATTTATGTACTTATAACATATATAAACCAATCGCTAAATCCTCTTTTTCAAGCTCTACAAGATGATTCAGAAAGAACAACTGATGAAGACTTGTTGTACACCTTTTGGCGCATGAGAATGTAAACATACAGAACACTCAATCATTGCTTCCAAGCTCACTCAACAATAAGCCACAACTCCTAAAGAGGCATTGAAAACATCATAAGAAAGATGCCTAATATTGTCAAAACTCTCCCTTTTGTTTTTCTTTCTTTTCTTGAGCAGATCAAGCTGCCTTCACAGCTTTGGACAACTCCTCCTCCCACTTGCTCAATGGAACACCAACTTCAAGAGCTTCAAGGGCTGTGGAGATGGTGCATCTGGGGGTGGGAAGCATAAGGAGAAGGAGAGGGAGGGAAAGGAGCAGTAGAGTTCTGAACAAGAGGAGGGTGAGGAGTTGGGCACTGGTAGCACTTGGTGAAGAGACCAAATGTGTCCACTTGATGCACAAAGTTGGTTAAAGAAGCCCATCCTCCAAACCCAAATCCCACCACCAAACCCCACACCACCACAAATGCATTGATGGCGTATGCCCCTGGCCATCTCCCCACAAACCATGGTGGCCTCTCCACTGCATTCTGCACACCAACCAACAATCAACATCAACTCCAATAATCCAATAGAATATGCCATCAACAATTGATCTTCATGACAAAGTGACTGTAACTTGTCCATTCTATCAGTAGATAACAGCTGCTATCTAATCTATCAGTACATGTACAAACCAGCTTGAGGGGAGTTGTTTCTGGTATTCAGATTTTTCGTTTTTTTCTTTTAATCTTTACTTAATCTGCAATCCATATGTTTTGTGTTTGCTAGCTTAACAAGGTCAGTGGCAGTGAAACTTGGAATATTGTGTCTTGATCAGCATTTTATCTGTCAAGTTTTACTTTTGAGACAGCTCCACTTTTAATTGTAGCGATTGGGAAAATATATTTTGTTTCCTTTTGAGACAGCTCCACTTTTAAATGTAGCGATTGGGAAAATATATTTTGTTTCCTTGAGGAGGTTTTATAATATTATGTCATCCTACGTCTAGATTCAATAATCCCATGCTTTGGTTTATTGCCCTTTATTGGGTCTTCTATAGGAAATGAGTGGAAAACTTATTTATGGTGGGACTAATCACTATTACCAGAGCATAGTGATCCAAGTGTTGTGTGCCACATGATTTGAATATGACATACCCTGTTAAGAAGCATAGTGATCTAAAGATATATACTCTGCGCTCCTTTTTGAGGTTTGTTCTTCTAAGTTTTCATTGAATTCATTGACAAATTAAAAATTTAGGCTATTTTAGCCTCATGGAGAGGATGAGTGTGAAGTATGCTGTAGCATCAGCCATGTATTTTGGGTCAAAGAAGCTGAAGAAGAAGCATCACATTACAAATGAACATGCAGGTTGGTACGAGAGAATGGAATCGGCTGTTGGACAGTCTTACAAGATTGATGCTTGAAAGGATTAATACGAAAATGCATTCAATGTGGTCCGTCATTCATGTAGAATGTGGTTATTCAAAAAATTAAAGAACAGAGAACTGGTTGTATGGGCATTTGAATATGATTAACATAATTAATTAATGGGGTCAAGTTGATCTTATTTGTTTGTCTCAAATTTGTGCTTAAACTAGTTTATGGGTTCCATATATCATGATCACGAGGCAGATAATTGAGTACCTAACAAGTGCTATGTTGAACTTGGACTGCCACCCAACATGGTGTCACGATAATAATACTCGAAAATAACAGTTAGCCTCTAACCTCAGCGGCTCAGCCTCAAAAATAGTAATTTAAATCTTTGCAACCTAAGATTTAGACCAAACCATTTTTATTTTATTAAGTTAACATTTTTTAATCTAATTAATTAAACATTTCACTAAGAATCGAATTTTATGTCTTAGTACGTGAACAAATAGAAAATAAATTATTTCTCTTGGGGAATAAATGCAATTAATATTTATTTGCCATGAACTGTGGCGGATCCGGTTCAACTCTTTTCCTTCAATACCATGCAATTATTTTTAAGTTAGTTAATTTTTAGAAGCAAAAATTGTAAAGACGGGAAGAAATTAAGGATATCGATAATTTTTAAAATGGTTAACCACTTTTAATTCTTTAAAAAAATTAATTATTATTATTTAAATAATAATCTTTATGACTCCAAGTTAACTTTAAGTTGACACTTACTCGGTTTAATCCGAGCCCAAAATTTTAAACTATAAAGATAACTCCGACCTTAAATTACATGGCCAAATAAACTATGCGGAAGATAAGCTACCAGAACTAAACCAACATCCGTCGCAATCACTTTGAATGTCGTCCGTCAATTTGAATGTCTTGTCCATTAATTCGAATGTGAGGGATGTGCGCGATTTCGGGATAGAGCTCCCCCCAACCCGGCACCTCCCACTTAGCTCGGGGCACTTCCGGATGATCAGTTGTTGTAAATCCGTGAGTTGCGTGAGCTCCTCAGGGAGAGACCTCAAGCGGGGGAGATGGGCAATTATGAGCATTCGCAGGGTAGTGTGGTGGAGGAGGAGGCTGCCAGGAAGTTCCGTCGCCTTCTCACCAATAACAACACAAATCAAGGCTGACTCCACGAATTCGGCTCTCCTAGGATCACTGCCAACTATGGCGATAGTTTCGTAGAGAGGAAGAGGAAGGAATTGGAGAAAGCTACTATGATATAGCATAGGACTGCTGTCGTCTATGGCGAGCTTTCGGAGGGAGGTGGTGAAGATGGGGGGCATTGCCTCCAGCTTGGGGCAGTCAATGAATTACAATCTTTCCAGTGCTGGCATGATGGGTGACTCGGCGCTGCCTTCTTCGCCTTCACTGCTTGATGGGGGACAACGCCACCCACTCCGACCAATTCTTCATGCGTTGGAAAGTAAGGTACTTCAAGCAGGGGAAGGTGGGTGATGGGCCACCGAAGAATTCCCTCCCGACTCTCTCCACTCCATCCAGTCCTGCAATGTATAGAATTTCGAGGCTTGGCAGCTGACCAAGAGGCGGCAGTTGGTTGCAGTTCTTGCAGTTCCAGAGTTCCACACTTCGAAGGTGGCCAAAGGCGGCGCCCCCATCACCCATCCAACATGGAAATGTTTGGCCTGGATAACACTGTATATATAAGTCAACGAGGGAGGGAGGTGGACGTAACCCTTCCAACACGCCATCTGCTGCTACGTTACGAGCACCACTACCAGTGTAATTCCATTCGAGGAACAGATAACGAAGAATAGTCTTCTCCTCTAGATTGGCAGTTCGAGCCTCATCTTCGCTCCCCACCTTCTTCAAGTTGCATATACGGAGATTTTCCGCTCTGATATTCTGTAAAACCCGCGACTCGAGTCAGGGTTTTATAACCGTTAGCCGGTCGGTTCGACCGTGGTCCGAGTTGGTTCAGAGGCCGACCGTGTGCACGTGCTATGAGGGTTCTTGTATACCCAAGTATCGATGATAGCGTCAGATACGCATCAGCAGACTGAGTTATCAGTAGATATGAGAGTATACAGTTGATGATTTTTTTATGTTGTGACCGTAGAATTAGTTTAGGCCGAATAACGCATTAGGACGCGTTAGATGGTATTCGGGTGGGTTATTAGTTATATAGCATGTCGTTTGGATGTTGTTGTGTTTGTTTTATTTTATGAGATTTTTTCTAGATTTTTTTAGAATTTATTACGAACTAGTTATTATTTTGACTCGAGTAGGAATCGAGTCAATACTTATTTACGAAATTGTCATTGGAGCATTTCATCTCCTCCCCCGACACTTCCCCCTCCCAAAACCCTCGCCGCCGCCTTGTGCTCGTCGCCGATGCCGCACTGCCGCCGATCAACGCCTCCCCGGCCCGCCGTGCTGTCGTCATGCCGCCACGACCCACCCTGGCCACCGTCTCGCCGCCACGACGCCGAAATCACCCCACAAGCCGTGCCGCCCCCTTGTCGATTCACCGCTGTCTGGGCCGCGCCGCCGCCGCCGTGACCCCGACAACCACCCCCTCGACCTCCCGAACGTTTCCCCCTTACCTAGCGCCACCGTCGAAGCAGGCCGTGGGCCTGATCGGAACAGCCGACTGCCCCGACCGAACTCGACGCCGCCGCCGGCGGCCATCGCCGCCGCGGCCGTCCTTCCTGTCACCACAATTGGGACGAGCTCGCCGAGCCGGTGCTAACCCTTACCCCCAATTGCCCCGCCAGAACAGTCGCCGGAAAACCGCCGGGACAGTCGCCGGAAAACCGCCGAAAGTCGCCGAAAAATTGGATTCACCGAAATTTTTTGGAAATCACCTGATCTTCCGCCGAATCCCTCCGATCGAACCCTATCGAACTTCGGACGCCATAGGGTGCCGTGTTCGAGCCACGAATCACGCGAGGTATAATTTATTGTGTTCGAGCCACGAATCACGCGAGGTATAATTTATTTTAACTTAATTATTTAAAAGTATTGATTATTAGAATTGCATGCTAGGATTGGTGAATTGTGTGTTATAGTAATTATATATATAAATGTAGATTTAATTAAGGATAAAATATGAAATTTGTTTGATTGAGTGATGTTAAAAATGGAGGCTAAGAAACTAATTAGGGTAATTAGGTAATGATCATGATCTAATGCAAACTAGCCTAAGTAGACTTGCTAGAATTGATATAGGTTGATGTGTGTTGGTTGATGCGTGATGGATGTATGTGTGATATAGGATGTATGACTGCATCATGAGCGGGCGTTAATATTTAGTTTCGATGTGTAGGTACTGAGTAGGAGCTCGCCGCCTAGGCACGAGGACACGCTTGGAGCTTCTACCAGGTCCGTTAGGACATGCTTCTCAGGTTTTATCGCTCTACTCTATCGGTGATTTGATTTATTGATCGTAGGACGTGTCAGGTGGATGATTTATCGGACCCCACCTAACACGGGTCATCTGGTCGATTGTTATCGAAATTAATAACCCTCGAGGATGAGATCCCTCGAGCTTGTTTTCGAAAATAAGATCCACCTTAAGTTGCCTTCGAGCCTATTATAATAAATCCCGACCCAGCCCTATAAATAATTTTATCGAGTTTTCAGTGAGACAAGAGGAGATGAATCGACTTGCACGTACCATGAGCGGATGCCGTGACAGTCAAAGCGGGCTCTGGATTAGTGCCAGCGGACTGTTCCAGTCCCGAGGGATCCTGACAACTCTGCGTTTGAGTTCCTCACACCCGGAGGACGTGGAGGTTTACGGGTACTGTTTAGTACAGCGCATGTCCGGACTTGTGGTTCAAAGGGTACTAAAGGCGACTGTCTGAGAGTACTCGGCCTACGTGCTCAAGGCCAGGAGAGATATGGAGTTTCGGAGAGGGCTTAGGATAAAAGTTTTACGTGAAGTACTGAAAAGAAGTGTCGTGAGCGGCACAGTACCAGATAATCGGGATGCTGTTGAGTCAGCTGCTCGACGGCTCCTCTGTAGTTGCCCTTATGAGAGTTCTTGAGGAAGATATATGATGGTTTGCTTTCCATGAGAGTTCGCTCTCATGTTCCAGTTTGATATTAGTTATTTCCGGACCAGTGACACCCGTTGCTGACATTTTTCTATATATATGTAGGTGAGAAATGCGAGGGATGAAAACTGTCGGGACTGAGGAGGAGCAGCACGGAACTGCGCACACATGTACCTGCCGCGTGTAACGTATAATGATGGTGTGTTAATGCTGTAACACCCCGTTTCGGCTCACCCGTGAACCGACCCGGAAATGTCACCGGCGACCGAACCGTTCGCTAATCTACTAGATTCGGTTAAGCCGACCCGGATCTACCCTCGGCGTCTCAAGATGGAGATGCAAACATGAAATGCATGAATGGGAACAATTGGGTTCTAACGTAGTCCTACATGCATGCTATGATGTGCAAGCAAAATAAGACAAAACAACAAATACGAAACCAAAAGAAAATATATACTATTTTATGAAAATACGATAACACATAACAATTTACCATGACATTAAATCATTATCTCATTCGTTTTTACCTGAGCCGAGTCTGAACTCCAAGGCTCCCTACTCATTCATATTTATCAGTTCGTTTCATAACAAGTAATTCATTCAAGCAAACACATCAAAATTATCATTCACATAGCAATAACACACCGTCATTATACGTTACACGCGGCAGGTACATGTGTGCGCGGTTCCGTGCTGCTCCTCCGCAGTCCCGACAGCTTTCATCGCTCGCATTCCTCACCTACATATATATAGAAAAACCGTCAGTAAAGAGTGTTACCGGCCCGGAAAATAACTAATATCAATCTGGCACAGGAGAGCAAACTCTCCTGTTGAATGAAAACCATATACTTCCTCAAGAACTCTCATCAGGGCACATACGGGAGCCGTCGCCCTCGGGTCGACAGCGTCCCCCTATCTTTCACATTCTCATGCCTCGGCCATTTCTCTATTGCTTCTCGCGTCAAATCTCATTCCTTTCCGCCCTCTGCACCTTCCATATTACTCCTGGCCTTGAGCACGAAGGCCGAGTACTCTCAGGCAGTCGCCTTCAGTACCCTTTGAAACCACAAGTCTAGACATGCGCTGCAATGCAGTACCCGTGAACCTCCACACTTCTCCGGGTTTGAGGAACTCAAAGGTGGAGTTGTCAGGATCCCTCGGGAATGAAACGGCCCGCACACCATTCCAGAGCCCACTATCGACACACACGTGCCCGCTCGCGTAGCACGGTAGTCGGATTTCCCTCATTCAATCTCTCACAAAAACACGAAAACTATACATATATATAGGCCTGGGTTGGGATTTATACAATAGGCCCGAAGGCAACATGAGCTGGATCTGAAGTTCGAAAACAAACTCGAGGGATCTCATCCTCGAGGGTTATTAATCCGGAAAAAGAACTGTTGGCTAAATGACCCGAGTTAAGTGGGATCCGATAAAACGCCACTTAACTCGTCCTGCACATGATAAATCAAATACACAATGGAATAGCGTAAAATAGAGAACGAGTCCTAAACGGACCTGGTAGAAGCTCCAAACGGGTCCACGCGCCTAGGCGGCGAGCTCCTACACCGTACCTACACAATCAAGCTAAAAACTAACGCCCGCATGATGAATCACACATCCTATAGCATGCACACACAATCAACACAATCACTGCATCAATCAACACACATCAACCTATATCAATTCTAGCAAGTCTACTTAGGCTAATTTGCATTAGATCATGATTATTAACTAGTTACCCTAATTAGTTTCTTAGCCTCCATTTTTAATACCACTCAATCAAACAAATTTCATATTTTATCCTTAATCAAATCTACATTTATATATATTATTATAACACACAATTCACCAATCCTAGCATGCAATTCTAATAATCAATACTTTCAAATAATTAAGTTAAAATAAATTATACCTCGCGTCGTCGAAAATCGGCGACGGCTAGGGTTTCCGTTTCGTGGCTCGAAACTCGAATTCGGCACCTAGCGGCGTCCGAAGTCCAATCATATTGGACCGGGTGCGTTCGGCGGACGATCCGGCGAATTTCCCACGAATCCAATTTTCCGGCGGTTCCGACGGTTTTCCGGCGAGTGTCAGCGGTTTCCAGCGGATTCCGGCGGTTTTCCGGCGATGGTTCGGGACGGGGCAATCAGGGGGTCTATCGGCACCAGCTCGACGAGCTTGGTCCGATGGTGGTGTCAAACAGGGTAGCCGAGGTGGCGATGGCCATCGACGGCGGCGTCGAAAACGGGCGGCGGCGGCGGCGTGCTCCGATCGGGGCTCCGGCCGGCCTCGACGGCGGTCGGGATGATGGGGGAAACGTCGGCGACGGCAAGGGGGTGGTCGTCAGGGTCACAGCGGCGGCGGAGCGGCCCGGACGACGGCGGAATCCAGCTCGAAGTGGCGACGGTAGAGGCGGTTTCGTGGGGCGATTCCGGCGTCGTGGCGGCGCGACGGTGGCCGGGGTTGGTCGAGGCGGCACGACGACTGCACGGCGGGGCCGGGCGGCGTTGATCGGCGGCTGCACGGCGTCAACAGCGGCGGCGGCGGCAACACACAATGACGGCGGCGCGGCTAGGGTTTGGATGTGAATGGTCGGGGAAGAAGAAAACTCACTCTAGTGGCAAATAAGTATTGACTCGAGTCTACCGAGTCAAAATAATACTAGCTCGTAATAAACTAAAATCTAGAAAAATATGGAAAAATTTCATAAAATAAAATAAATACAACAACATCCAAATGGCATGCTCTATAACTAATAACCCACCAAAATATAATCCAACGCGTCCTAACGCGTTATTCGGCCTAAAACTATTTCTTCGATCAAATATATAAAAAGAAAAAAATACTGCATACTTTCATATATTCTGATAACTCATTTCTCACCATCTTCTTGACGTTATCATCATATATTCAGGTACACCTGACTCTCATCGCTCATAACTCACGGCTGGTCACGACTCAGCACGCGGTTCATGAAACTGACTCAACTCGAACTAACGGTCGAACCGACTGGTTCGGTAACGTAAAACCCTGACTCGAGTCACGGGTTTTACAAATGCTGTGTGAACTAT
>JAURVB010002087.1:0-34313 GCA_033002965.1 Piper betle
ATGTCACCTGCCACAGTGCTTGAGTGGCAAAAGGAACAATTAATTTAAAGCCACATATTCTGAAAATGCGCTGCATTAAGTAGCATTATCATACATCGTACTACCTCATGGTTTGAAAGAGTACTAGTATGATTCATACATATCTCCATACCGCTCACTCTCTTATTCATGAAATTCGTAAAAATACGTGTACTCATATAATAGGCTTAGGAAAGAGGCTTGTATCATATATTTCTAGAGCTTCAGTTCAAAAACCAACAAGGGATCACATCCTTATAGTTTTATTAAACATGCAAAGAAAACACGGCTAAATAGCCTGATATCAGAGGGATCCGATAAAACACCGTCGATGCTACCTTGTGTATAAAACACGATAAAACTCGACATGCAAGAAGTAAAACAGAGAGGGAGAGTCCTACAGACCTGCGGTCAAAGTTCCAAGTGTATCAACACATCTACGGCGAGCTCAGACTCGGAAAACTGCATCGGAACCTACTACTAAGTAAAATACTAACATCTCTATATGATGTATGCTTGTGGTATGTGCACATATCATCAATACATCCTAATAAAGAAAATAATGCTAACAAACCTTTAACTAAACATCTGGCACGCAAATTAAAACATAATAAAATAAACAAATAAATACCCACATAAATAATTAGCTAAATAATAAATACATGAACATAAATAATACCATAATCATAAAATAATAATATAATTATGCTATATAAATGTGCAGACAAACACAAGTAAATATCATGTATACTTGTGTTAGTAAACACATAAATAATTAAATAATTAAATAATAATTCAATAAATAAATAAATTAATACTTAATATTCATTAACATGAGTAATAATAATATCATAGTTATAAAATATAAGAATGCATAATTAAATATAAATAAATAATAACATACACGCAAACATACAAATAGATAAATAGATATATGAAGAAATAAATACATAAATTTACAATTTAATAAATATAATCAGACTAATATTAATAAATAAAGATAATATTATTAATAACAAATAATCCTGTAAACATTCATCATATATGATAAGCATATAAATACATATAAATAATAATAATAAGAATAATAATAATAATAAATAAGTAAATAAATAATTAATTAAAATAATAAATATTGAAAATCATCATAACATCCAATCTTGCTAAACAAAGTGAATATGCATCTAAACTAATGTAGAAGTTCTTGAATTACCAAAAACATCATAAGATGGAATGAAAACCGGATGAAACGGACTGAACCAAGCTAAACCATCCTGAACTGTAATGAACCAACCCGGTCTAGGTTAACAGGAAGCTGGGCTGGGTTGACTGGGTAGAGATGAACATGGACCTGGCGGATTCGGACACGGACTGGGCTGCTAAACAAGATCGGGCAGGTGGCGCGGACGCAAGGCAAGAGAACTCGATGCGGGTAAACAGATCGGGCGGAGGGGCGACGGTCTCCGTCACCAGAAAAGCTCGACGGCGGCATGTATGGGGTTGCCGTCGGTTGTGTTCAAAAGAGGTGAGGATGGGGAACATCATAGTGGTGGCGATTGAAGGAGTCCGGCCACTGGCTGGCCGAAAATGTGCGGCATCGCCGCCGTGTCTGGCTATGTCGGCAACGACATTCACTTCCATGGCGGTGGTCAGTGTCGGTCTCAAAATGGAGATCTCGATGAGGGGAAGCTGTCGGTGTGGTTGGATCGGCCGGTGGTGGCTCGCCGGCACCGGAAAACGACCACAACGGGTGGCAGCGGCAGCAAAAACTAAAACCAAAATCGTCGTCTCCGGCTTTGACTACGGCGATTCCGGTGACGATCATGGGTATAGACTGAAAGCTGGCCGTAAGGTGGTCATAGTCGTACCAAAACAGTGGCAAGGGTGAGGCAGAGAGTCACCGGCGGTGAGCCAAATTGGCGACAACCTAATAGTGGAAGATTTCAAATCGTGGAAACTCTGGAAATCAATCGATGAAGATAAAGCTGAGTGGATGGCTCAGATATTGCCACATGGCATGATTTGGACATCTGATAACTTGTGGCCCAGTAGGGCCCACCTATGGGTACATGCACTATACATATGGACAGGAAGCTCGGATCGAGACCATCAAAAGTACAAACTGACTCGAGTCATAAAATTGACTCTATAGGCGGGAATCAAGGCAAGAAAGTTAAATGGGCCTCGAACCTTGAACTAAATCAAACTGGGCCCAGAGGGGTACAATCAAATGATCTAAAATCCTATGCTGCATGCAAATGAAATACCCAAAAAATCCCCAAACAAATACTAAATGCTGCAATGGCCTAGATCTAGGCTTAAAATCCGAGCTAACATATACAAACAAATCTGTATACCATAGTATACACTGATAACTCATGATCTTGTCATCTGCATGTCGGGCATACTCAGCCACTATAACATGCTCATATGGCCATCTGAGCCCATACTCATAATCTAAAAACTAGCCTGGCTCGAGCTCGATTGAACCAACTCGAGATTACCCAAACTGGACAAATCTAAAATCAGGTAAAACCCTAAGCCAAAACTGGGTTTGACAACCTCTCCTTATAAAAATTTCGTCCTCGAAATTTCTAATATCAATTGAGATCGGAGGACTCAACTGAAGATTCGATCTTGCTGACAAACTTGTACCTCTCCCTCAAAAGCTTGCTGCACACGGTCCAAATGTGCCAATATGAAGCTAGATCTCTGAACACTGACAAAGCTCACTAGCTCCTTACTAATCTAGCTGAAAGAATAAACGTGCTCGAATCATCTGACAAAATAAGCTATATATGCTAGAATCATCTATCTGCGCTGACCATACAAGTTCAAATTGTCTCACTGGACTGACCATGCATGCTCGAATCGTCTCCCTGGACTGACCATGCATGCTCGAGTCATCTCACTAGACTAACTCCTAGGGTCACTGCAAACTATGGAGACTGAAATGCAATGACCTCGGCGGGGAAAACCTAGGTTCACCCCTAAGAGTCTACTAGCTAGTCAAGCAAGTACTCTAGAGTACTGCAAGGTACTAGTCTGAACTACATCAGGAAAACTACGTGTACCCTAGGGCACTCTACTCCAGGTTCTACGACTATACTAGGGTGTCCTATGAGTCTTGCTAGTATACGGTAGACTCTAGTACCAAGTAAAGGTATATGATAATGAATTCTATGGTTTACTGCTACCAATCTACATCAAACACTCAAGTGTCTCTAGAAAAGGAACCGAACTACTCACTAGGTCCTAACTAACTTGGTCCCGAGTCAAATATCTCACTCTCTTACATAATGGAACAAGGACACCCGCTATAACTCTACTGCATACTATGGCTCTTGTAACTATCTATACAACCACTAACTACCACAGAAGGGGGCTCTCTGTAATGGAATAACTGCGAGAACACTTGTACATGTACAACGTGTCTCAAGGAGTATGAAAACATATTCTGCATGGACCTGTGGTGTTTGCATCTAGTCTGTGGCATGTGCGCTAGTCAATGTATGCTCATCTAAACCATCTGGAAAATATATATTAGGACCGATATATCTAGAAGGGTAAGTGTAAAATACTCGCGTGAAGGCTCAACGTTGTCAGACATCTCTAGTCACATGGAAGGAGATTGGATCTCTCACAAAAAACTAGTCACACTGCTCTAGGACTCCAACTATGAAGTGTCTCATCCTCATATAGTCTGACATCAGGGGTGACAGGAGAGTACACAAATTTGAGAAAATCCTACTAGGTATGTAATGAGGGTCTCTGTCTAAGTCATAAGGGTCATGGAAAAACTCCTTATAGGATACGGAGTGGCAAAAAAATATGGGTAAGTCCGTAGGCATGTCTCTAAGATCATCATTATTGGACTCCGCCATAGCTGCCAGCCTATGGGATAGCCAATCAATGACGAGTGTAAGAGACGGCTCCTAAGTATCTCTAGTTTAATCAACTAATAGTAGGCATGTGTTTCTCAATACCGTACTAGTCATGCACTTCTAAACGGATGGGGTTCAAAAGACCCAAAGAACCATTATCTCTCCTCAAGTCTACGGGGACTCGTATTGAGGTTTGACAATGTATCGTTCGTTCTTCAGTGGTGTGTGACCTACCGTCCCATACAGATTTATAGCACTAATCTTAACTCACATGACTACTACTGTTGTGGTAGACTCTCAAGAAAAGCTGTCAGTTAAGATGAGCATACACTGGTATCCCTCTATGTGGTCAGTGTGGTATGGTCTAACTAAAGTCCTTGTCTGCGTCAGTCCTAACCTGGGGTGAAGTTGTCTCCTCCATACTAGTCTACTATCAGCTACCTGCATTGTAAGTCCTAAACAGTACCACGAAGGCACCTCCTATACTCGGGGCAAAAGCTAAATCTTATGGTTCAGGGTAAGATCCAAATCGTGCTGGCGAAACACAAGGAGAATAATGCTTCCCTAATGGACACTCCCTCACTAAACCCATCATCTATGACAAAATTCTAATATAAGTTAAATATCTTGCTCTAGCTAGGCCAAACTATAAATGAGTTAAACCGCGTATCTAATCACTTGCTAACCATTTGATCTATGGAACCTTGGTTGTGGGTAACATGTATGTTGTTACGCTGACTGAACAATCTAACCACCATAGTTATCACATTTGGATATCATACTATCATATTCCCTAACTTTGTCCATACACATTCATTTGATGACTGTCATTAATGCTGTCTAATGATACCTATAAGATTGTCACTTACACTATCTTGCAACATACATCTAACCTAAGAATGTCAAATCAAGGAGATGTATGCAAGATAGCTAGTGAAGTCAATCATGTACCAACACATCCAAATAATTCTAGTGCACCTAACTTTCCTCTGTCAAAAAGATGTTACCATAGCTATATTTTGTCCTTAATCTCTGACCCAACTCTACTCTCAATGCTATGACATGTGGTCTCTGTGCAAAGCTAAGAAAATCCTCAAGTAGTTGTCCTCTAGTAGGATGAGGTAACTACTTAGCCCTTACTTCCACTACAACTACTCACTTGGTCGGCGATAGTGCAATATACAGATAGCGGTTGTGTATTATAGTTGGTAGTAGTGCTCATTCAGTCAGTGGTAGTGCATTACAGATGACGGACATGTTACTCGGATGGTGGTTGTGCAACTCAAATGGCGGTTGTGCTACTTGGACAGCGGTTGTGCTACTTAGACAGTGGTTGTGCTACTCGAACAGTAGTGTACTACTCGGATAGCGGTTGTGCTATACAGGTGCTGAAGTCTAATCCTGATCATCTATGTCGTGAACCCATTACTATCTCTAGCATGTTTAGCTCCATGTGTCTATCTCCCCAAAGGTAGCTGCTATCAACTAGGCTGGTTTCCAATAAAGTAGCTGCTAATAATTCTGCTCACATTTTCTAACCACATGTGCCTAATCCAGAGGGTACGAATTATGGTGGCAACACGTACAAAGACAAACCCATACTGAGCCTACACTTATCTTGTGAAATATGGTGTCGCTGTTCCCATAAGTACTATTTGGTTCTTAATAGCAATCACTAATCTTGCCTTCTCAAATTGAGTGAAATCCAATCAACTATCTAAATCTATGGTCAAAGGTAGTCTCAGTTATCCTCGGTGTCTTCATGCCTTTGTCTGGTGTACAGTAACCAACAACATTGTTTGGACATACATACACTAGTGGAAGAGGGGAAGACGGTGAAGTGTCCATGGGACTGTAGATCCACCTCGCTACTCATCCTCATGCACTATTATCTCCTCAAAGTGGTCCATCTTAAGTCATCTATCCAAACTTTCATATGTGCTCCAAGTACCTCAGTGGTTCCACTGTGATAACCACATCTTCATCCACAATGATTTGTCTGAAGGTCCAAGATCTCAAAAGTAGGCCTTAAACTATGCTTAATAGATCTGTATAAGCTGCTCAAAAGTTTGTGCTCATGTTTCACATAACAACGTGAGTATCCCCGTACCTCTGTTATCTTTTATAACTCTGTCTCACAATGTACACCATGTTGCAAGGAAGGACTGGTATTGTGACATGCGAAAGATAGGCAAGTGCTACAATGTCCCCAGTTCTCCAAATACTCCTATACTCTTGGTCACTATCCAACTCGTTAACTTAAAATGTGGACACTATTAGTAGTCCAAATCTCTAGCACATAAAAAGACAAGGCATGTCTCTAAGCTTATCATTACATCCTGTGAGATCCATGGTGGTATCTACTAAAATTATATCTCATATCCATCTCATAACTCCTTTATTAACACTGAAACATACATTGCTCAGGTTTGACTGATCAAAAAATCTAAAACACTGAGAAAATACAAAAATAAATACCTGTCAGTTTGCCTAAGGACAGCTTCACACACTTGGCTCAAAATAAAAATCTTAAATCTCAATCAACCAAGACATGGGTCTGATACCAATGTGTAACACCCCAATTTTTGTTCACTTAAAAACCGAATAAAAAAATATTGTGATCGAGTCAAGTCATGTTTAAAGTTGTCGGTCGGTACGACTCAATCGATGAAATAGATCAAAACAACCTTCTTGGTGTCGTGAGAATGGATGACATTATTAAATAGGCATTAAAACACATCAATTATAAGTAAAAGTAAGAAAAGAAATAAATGGGTTGAGCTCAAATGTGTGTATCGTTTATCTGTCCTTCCACTTAAGTCAACTCAGGATTTACAAGACCTACATATATTATATGAAAAACATCAATAACGAATGTTATTGGCCCGAAAATAACTAACACAATCTAGCATATGGGTATTCCATTACCCACGAAAACTTATGAAACATCAAGATTTCCTCACACTGGGCGGTAAGCAAACATACTTGAGCAAATGTCGGCTCGCATCCATGGCTCATAATCATATTCATACATACATATAGGGCTTACGCACTCACACCTTCCATACCACCCACCACAGCACTTGAGTGGCAAAAGGAACATCTAAGCTAAAGCCACATATTCTAGAAATGTGTTGGATTACGCAGTACCAACATACACCACACTACCTCATGGCTTGAAGGAGTACTAGTACAATTCATACATATCTCCATACTGCTCACTCTCTTATTCGTGAAATACGTAAAAATCCGCGTACTCATATAATAAGCTTAGGAAAGAGGCTTGTATTATATATTTTTAGAGCTTCATTTTGAAAACCAACAAGGGATCACATCCTCGTATTTTTATTAAACATGCGTAGAAAACACGACTAAATGGCCCGACATCGGAGGGATCTGATAAAACACCACTAATGCCACCCTATGTATAAAACACGATGAAACTCGACAAGCAAGGAGTCAAGTAGAGAGGGAGAGTCCTTCGGACCTGTGATCCAAGCTTCAAGAGTTTTAGCACATCTACGGCCGAGCTCGGACTCAGAAACCTACATTAGAACCTACTACTACGTAAAATACTAACATCTCTAAATGATGCATGCTCGTGGTGTGTGCTCATATCATCAATACATCCGAATAAAAAAAATAATACTAACAAAATGAACATCATGGTGGTGGCGATTGGAGGAATCCGACCACTGTCTGGCCGAAAATCAATCGGAAAATTGCGGCATCGCCGCCTTGTAAGAGCAATGTCAGTGGCGGTGATTGCAGCCACGGCAAAAGTTGATGTTGTTCTCAAAATAGAGATCTCGATGAGGGGAAACTGTTGTCCTGATCAAATTCGTTGGTGGTGGCTCACCAGTGCCAGAAAATAACCCGAATGGGTAGCAGCGGCGGCAAAAATCGAAACCAAAATCGTCATCTACGGTGAAGACTGCAGCGGCATCTGTGGCGATCGTGGGTACAAACTGAAAGTTGGCCGCAAGGCGGAGAGTCAACTGGCAGCGAACCAAAGTGGCAGCAGCATAACAGTGGAAAATTTCAAATCGTTCAAACTTTGGAAATCAATTGGTGAAGATAAAGGTGAGTGGACGGCTCAAATATTGCCACGTGGCACGATCAGGACATCTGACAACTTGTGGCCTATTAGGGCCCACTTATGGGTACATGTACTACACATATGGATGGGAAGCTCGAATCGACACTGTCAAAAGTCCAAACTGACTCGAGTCATAAAATTGACTCTATAAGTGGGAATCAAGGCAAGAATGTTAAATGGGTCTCGAACCCTGAACTAAATCAAGCTGGGCCTACAGGGGCACAATCGAATGATATAAAATTCTTATGCTGCATGCAAATGAAATACTCAAAAAATCCTCAAATGGATACTAAATGCTGCAACGGCATAGATCTAGGCCTAAAATCCTGGATAACATATACAAACAAATATGTATACCTCAGTATAGACTGATAATTCATGATCTTATCATCTACATGTCGGGCATGCTCAGCAATTATAATATGTTCATACGGCCATCTGAGCTCATACTCATAATCTGAAAACTAGTCTGGCTCGAGCTCGGTCAAACCAACTTGAGATTGCCCAAACTGACCAAAACTAAAATCAGACAAAACCCTAAGCCAAAACTAGGATTTTACGTAGGTACTCCATTACTAATGGGAAAACTTAAAAACTTCAAAAAAGCCTCAAATGGCTGCAAGTAAGAACAATTTACATAAAATAGATTGGCGCATAGGCCTAGCAAAACATACTTACATACACAACCTATGCCTTTACATCCTCCATAAAACATCACCATGACACTCAAAGGGCATTGGAATAGTTTGTTATATTATTGCCATAAATTATGGAAATATGTTGTGTTACGCAATACACTCGTACATTATTCTACTTTAGAGTTTATAAGACTATTGGTGCAATTCATAATATCAATACAATAATCTCAAGTTCATAAAAATGAAACCCTCATATACTTATAATACGCTTAGGTAGGGCTTGTATAAGAAAGTTTCAAGAGTTTAGTTTTCAAAAATCATCAAGGGATCTTAGCCTAAAAGTTTTATTAACCTCGGAAAACTTGGCTAAATTGCACAACCTCGAAGGGATATAATAAAATGTTGCCGATGCCGTCCTATGTGTACAACTCAGTTAAACTTTACACTTAAGGAGCCAAATAGAGATGAAGTAGAAAAACCCTATAGGCCTAGATGAGTGAAACACTTCGTCCTAAATCAGTGAGGTCATCCCTCATATCATAACAAGATGATGATATCCAAATCAAAATCGGATCGCATTGCCATGCAAAATGAGGCAACTCCTCTACACATGCACGACTTAGAAAGCTTAATTAACTTAATTATCTTACTTAGTGGAGTATTAAACCTCATTTGGTAACCTTAATTAGGGTTTAGGCTTTCAAGACACTTAGTGGAAATGTCCAAACTTATAGTTTTGTCAAACAAACATAACTAGATAATTTTTTCGACAAACCAAACAGTGTCCAAACAGGCTGAAATTTGGACCCCTAGGCCCTAACACTATAAGGATTTGGTACAAAAATTACCACATGCCGGCCCATAGGCTAACATAGTAAAAAAGCTCACTAAAGTCTAGCCAAGATAGCGGGAACAATGTTTCTCGGCCACACACTAATTTCCCTAAGTCTTGTTCACGAGCTGGGAGACTCCAAATGTGCTTGGGTAAAGGGTGGGTATGGTTAGCCAACACTATAGGCCTTTGTCAAATAAAAGGTTAGGTTCAAAGCCCATGCCATTAGTCCTGAGTGAAAGGATTGGCCAAAGGATTGTTTGGAACTAGCCGAACCTAAGTGGTTCGGGAAATTCCCACCGAATTATCTATCCAACCAATGGCCATGAAATTTTACAGGGAACCTACTGGGACAATCCTTAGGTCTGGGTCAAATTTCATAAAATTTTACCACACACACTAGCCTCAATTAATTTTACAACTTGAGCTAGGGAACTATGGTTACACCCCTCATTCCTATACACTCTCGAAATCTGAGCTAGATAACAACCTAAATAAAATTTACTTAAGCAAAAAATTTATATGTTTACAATAGACAATTAATCAATCATCATACAATTTTTATAGATTTTATAAAATTATTTTAAAGGCTCAACAAAGGTTACAAACATAGAACATAGCTATGCATACCAAAAACACACATATGCATACAATAGTTAAGGGATTGTTTAGATCTTTACTGAGGCCATTTTTGCTTGATATTTTAATGAGGCATATCCAACGCCAACCACAGCAATCATGCAAAATATGGCATGCAAAGGATACCTACACAGGAGAACAAAATTAGTGAAAGTAGCAGATAAGCTATTGCAAGCAGTAATACTGGCACCTTTCTCCACTTTTGACTCCTACACATGTTGATACAGGCCAAAAAAAGAGAAACATGCACAACGAACATTGTATATCTACCTCTTTTGAACAAGATCTAGGTTATATCATGCAAATATTAAATGTAGAGAAAGATGTTATAGTAGATCTACCAAGATTGTGTAAACAAGCAACCATGGCTTGTTCAAAAATACATAAAAACTTAATGAAGCATGTACAAATCTTGAAACTAATACATAAATGCTTGTAACACACTCAGGTACATGAAAACAATATCACAAAAATAAAATCAAAGTAACACATGGAGCAACAACAACAAAACTCGGGCAGAACACCCAAAGGGTGGGAAGACTTACCTCCAAAGCACCATGGGGAGGTCTCTTGGGGATTCCTACCCAAAGACCTACAACCCTAGGACCCGTGGAAGGATTGTAGAGAATTACAAGAGAAAGGGTAAGTAAAGGAAGGAATGGAAGGAGGTTGTGAGGCAAGGGGGTGTATGAGGAAGAAAGTAGAAGGGAGAAAAGAGGAGAAGAAGGGTGGGGGTTTTATAGAAGAGGGAAAAACTGCTAGCGCAAGGCCACTAGTAGGACATAAGGGCATTGGCCTTTGATTAACCGGACCATTGAGGCATAGTCCACTGACATCACAAACAAGTGGTGACCGAAACATGGCGTGGGCTAGGCACAAGGGAACTGTCCCAACACCTTTGCACTAATTCTCAACTTTCCAGCACAAGGGCGCCAAGAGGGCCTCTTTATGGTGGATATTGAATGCGCTCATTTAGGGTTTTCACCATAAGGTAGCCAGAAAGACCTAAAAAATAGTGCCGTGGGTCTCACAAAGTCTATTATGAACTAGAACTTTGCTTGACTGAACTAGAAATGAAAGGGTCGGGCGAGTAGTGTCCAAACAGGTGTATTGAGCACCAAAGGAAGCTAAGGCTGGGCGAACATGTAACGACCCCAATTCTAACATGCATAACCCTGTTAATGTTGTTACATGTGTCATCATCCTAGTGCACATGCATACCATATTTAAAGACATAAAATTTAAGAATTATAACATTTATCAGAATATGAATAAGCGGAATCATAATACTATAAGCCGATCGATCACATTCTAGCAATATCATGAATACATAAGTCTCTATATTCATAAAATTGAATATACTACTAATTTAATATCCATCTCACCAAAGGTCCACTAATAAATACTAATGCAATAAACTAAAACTAAGACTAATATTGAGAGTCACCATCCTATCGCTCCCATGCTTTAGTACCTGCGTACAGACAAGCATATCTGCTCACTATCTCTAAAGCTTACTAAGTCCACTACTTACATATGTAATAAGAAATAAGTAGGAAAATAAGATTGCACCCGATCGATTAAACACGATAAAACTCTGGTAAACATCAATCAAGATATAATGCATAAACATTAAGTTATAACATAGCATGGATATCAATATCATTAACACAAATATGGTAATTTATGTAATTTTGTAATCCATCCATGACAATTAGTTAAATTCCACCCTTGTGACCAACTAGTTAGTCTGGTCGTTTCTAGCTAAGGCTTTTGAAAACTATAATACTACTTAGTTAAATTAACTAGAAAGCATTAAGTTCAATACCCTTTCAAATAACTAGTTAGTCTTGGTAGATAACTCTAAAATCAACTAAGTCCTTCTCTTTAATGACCTCTAGAGAGTTAACTCCTTTAGACTTATAAAAACTACGTGAAAACTGACTTAGTTCCTTTATTAACCTAGGTTGGCTTCACTAAGTAAAACTAAACTTGCTATTGGTCTTTTGATCCCTAGATTCTTTCCTTAATGGCCTAAAATACAACATGTCAAGAAAACTACGGTACTAGCTATAGACCGTTGGTGTACATAGGTATATATATGTCTATACTACTAGTCTATTCTAGATAACTATGCACCTAGGTGCGTTGTTGAGCTATGTGTCTAACTCCTTGGGAAGAGTGGTAGCAATCCACAAAACCCATAAGGTAAACCATAAGTGATCATGTACCTTGTCAAACCAGTGGCCTAGGTGTTGGGGTAACTGTCCATGCTTGACGGAGATGTGTGGTACACTCCACCCTAACATGTCTTTTGAAGCAGTTAACATGATGTACTTTGGTATGTAAAGAAAACTGAAAACTAGTGTCTAGGCACTTATGTTATATAAACATATGACTTATTGATTTAACATAACTGAAAAAGATAAAGATCCAATTAATTGTACAAAATTGAAGATCCTAAAACTCCCCAAAGAATGACTAAACATGAACCTAATCAACTTGCTGACAAGCTCTGAGTCTCAACTACCCATACTGCTACTACTCTGGATGATAATCAACATGAATACTATCTAGACTAGTGTACCCATATCTATATGTTAGGACATGGCATACATGAGGATTATGTAAAACCCCGAAAAAATAATTAGGTTATTTTGTTTAGGGTTCTGTAAATCTTAGAACGAACCATAAATAGTATTTAATTAAATTAATTCTTAAAATTCAATATCATAAATTATCAATTATAATCTTTAGAGTATGTATCCAATGATTTTAAATAAGTTTTATTTATTAAATTTTTGGGATTAGGACCCGTTCGCATTAACTCGATAGTCAATTTTTTTGACTTTTTGCTATCACAAAATGATATAATTATAAGTGATTATATTCTTTTCTATAAAATTTAATGTAGTAATTTCTTAAATTCCACACATATTTATAAAATTTAATGTAGTGACTTCTTGAATTCTAACATATTCTTCTATATAAAAGAGAATTCTGTTGATTATTAAATAAAACATCAACTTGATGGTTTGTGAGCACATTTGGCTCACAAAGGGAAGGTTTTCAAGAAGTTTCATTCATATTAAGATCGTGTGTCATAGTTGCGGGTGCCTCATCAAAATTTCAGGTCTGTATAATTACTCGAAATGTTATATATTCCTATTTGGGAGTCTTGGTCGGCTTGAGCCCATATTCAACTACTATGTGCCAAGCGCAATCTGGATCAAAGAATTGACTCAGTCCGACACAAGGCAACACCTTTAAAAAATTATTACGTGGGAATCTTTGTCGGCCTGAGCCCACATCTGACCACTATGCGTCGAGCGCAACCGAAGTCAAAGAATTTGCTCAATTCGACACGAGGTAGCACCCTTAAAAATTACTATGTGGGAGTCTTGGTCGGCCTAAGCTCACATTCAACCACCATGTGCCGAGCACAACCGGGGTCAAAGAATTCCCTCAGTCCAACACAGGGCAGCACCCTTAAAATTCTTGAAAGATTAAATACATGCCCCTATGCCGAAAGGGGTGATAGAGCGCAGTGGCGCAAGATGGCTCATTTTGCACTTGTGATACTTAGAGGGTGAGTTAATGGTAAATATCGGTAACTACAGGCCGAGGGTCATGTAGTGTGTGTGCACATACATGGGATTCTAGCTAGATGGGCGGCCACCCTCCCAACATATTAAGAACTCAGCATAGGCTCATAATCACTAAAAGCCGAATTAATGATATTGTAGAATATATTAATTTTGTCTTATAATTATATGACTTAGTTTTTTTATTACTAAAGTGGAATTGCTTTCGCAGGTATGTGCATGGAAGGATGGGTAGAGTTAGGACAGCTGGAGGACTATGTTGTTGGACTATTCCTTTTTCTAGATTCTTTGCATGGTAGCGGGATTTTGGTTTGGTTCATGGGGCTTAGGCTATTCTGAGTATTTGTATATTCAATTTATTGTTATGGATTTATTTAAAATCTTGAAAATTAATATAAAAATAATTTATGAGACACTTAATTTCATAGAGTAATACTTGAATCATGGCTCAAACAAGTGTGTCGTTATAGATTATGATTACATACATCACATTACAAGCATCGATAACATATTAACAAACATACAATCATCATATAGTAATACTTAATCGTAAACATGACATACATCTAACAAAAACAAGAAAAATAACCAAAAAATATGTATATGGTACGAGTACTGGGACACAAGGCTTCAGCTGCAACCAAAAACAAATTACATAAAATAGACAGGCACACAAGTCAGCTGCAACCAAAAACAAATTACATAAAATAGACAGACACATAAGTCTAGCAAAACATAGTTACATACACTACTTATGTCCGTACATCCTCTATATGTCATGTCACTCTTATGGCATTCGAATAGTTTGTCATATTAGTGCTACAAATTTTGAAAATGTGTTACGTTACACAGTACCCTCATACATTGCACTATTTTAGGGTTTAGATGAGTACTAGTGTAATTCATTCAAATCTGGTGGCTTGACCATCTAGGACTTTCAATGGCATTCCACCTCCCCATGCCATAATTACATACACCTTTCCTAGGCTAATAACTCCACATATCCCTTACCAAACCCAGGGTTTAACCATCTCTTATACCTTAATGATGCTTCACCTTCCAAGCCACACCCATCTAGCCCACCACTAGCGGTGGGCATCGATCGGACAGACATCGGACAAGTTATTGTCTCTGTCTGTCCAGAATTTCATCGGACAAAATTTGTCCGATCGAATTATTGTCCGACTTGTCCGTCGGGCTCAAACAGTGTCCACGGACAGTCCGAAATCAAATGGAAACCTAGCATTATTTCCACCTCCGCCGCCGCTGCCGCCTTGCGTGCCTTCGCTGCCGCCTGCGGACCGCCTCCGCAGCCGGTTGCGAACTGCCTTTGGCACCCTACAAGCGGTCCACCAGCCTCCGCCGCCCTGCGCACAGCGAAACCCCTCTGCCACCAGTTGCCTCCGCCGCCGCCTCCTCGCTGCCCTCTGCGTGCAGTATAACCACTCCACCGCACCTGCTCCGCCGCCCTCGGCCGCGCCTACCTCCGCTGCCCCTCCGCCGCCCTGCCCGCCCGCCCTCAGACGCTCTGCCTCCCACCGCGTGCCTGCCTGCCCTCCGCCAATGCCCGCCTCCGGCCCTCACGGTGGCTTGTCGATGGCTGGTGGTGGTCGAGATGTCACGGCGACGGTACAGCTGGGTGGGGCAGTGTCGATCAGTGGCAGGATGGCTGTGGCGACGACGCTAGGGTTTGGGGGGTTTGGGGGAAAAGATGATTGGTGGCAAACTCATAAATAAGACTTGACTCGATACCGGCACGAGTCGAGAATAATAACTAACTCAGAATAAAATCTTCAAAAAATCCAAAAATCAGGAAAAATCCCATAAAATAAAATAAACACCACAACATCCAAATGACATGGGCTATAACTAATAATTCTACCCTGTAACGCGTCCTAATGTATTATTTGGCCTAAATTAATTCTATTCGACTCAAAATTAACGGTCGAACCAACCGGTTTGGACTATAAAACCCTAACTTGTGACACCGGTTTTACAGAGGGAACTGGAAGTTATGGAACTATTTATTTATGGAAGAATATTAAAGGGAAATGTCCTAATTTCAAAATGAAGACGACAAAAAACATGAGTAATTAACTTTTTTGTATTTTTTTATGTAGGTGAGTTACATTGGATGAAGAATTAACTATTAAAATATTTTATCTTTGAAGTACATATAATATTGGAGTATATTTTGATGTCAATGATTATTTTAAAGTTTTTATACATTGATTATTTTTTGTTTGATTTTAAAAATTGAGAACATGCTAATTAAATTATAAGTGGTTTGATATGACTATTAATATAGATGTATAATTCTAAATTCCTAAATATAAGAGTGGCTTTTATCTTTTTTCTATATTTGTCATTTTTTTTATTTTAGATATTAAATATCAAATTTTATGTATAAACTTAATAAATTTTACTGCATATTATATTTTAAAATGTTCATAAACTATAATATTAACCTTACAAATGTTGAAGATATTATAATATTGATATAAAACATCGGACACTCGGTCGGTCGGTCGGTCGGTCGGTCGTTCAGTCGGACAAAGAAATGTCCATGTTTGGTTTGTTTTAATTCGGTCGGTCAAATTCAGTCGGTAAAATTCGCTCATACATACTTCGGACTTCTGGTCGGATCGGACAAATTCGGATGTCCACGCCCACCCCTACCCACCACGAGCCAAGCCACACATTGCAAGAACATGTGGGTTCATCCATAATGTTCTTGTGTCGCCTCTACTTTGTTTGCACGCTGAGAACAAATATAGGATAGCATTAAAATAATAACATAAATTGTAAAACATCACTTGATGATTATTTGGGAAAATAATTAATCATTTAAAAAAATCCGACTAAAAATCTTGGCTTTTGCAATCTGGGGTTTGCTCAATAATGGGCGGCCCAAAAAGTAAATTACCAACAAATAAAGTAAAGCGATAGTTGGTATGAATACCTTGTGTTTTATTATCATATCGTCTAAAATTAGTTCCACATACAATATCACTCCCTCTAAAAGTAGCAAAATGTATAAAACAAATAGGGTTGTATATCCGACAATCGTCTTTACAAAATTAATATGTCACAAAGAAATTGGATTGTTTCTATAAATATTTGGTAGATATAGTTGTGGACTCAATTTAAGCATGTCCATGTCTCTCCAATTTATGAAGGATAGACATATTTTCATGTTTATGCCCATGTCCATATAAAATATTCTAAAATAAACTACCTAGAGAAAGAGAAGAGAAAAAAGGGAGGGAAGAGAGAGAAAGAGAGAGAGAGAGAGAGATAGAGAAGGTTTTATGCAATAATTAAAACTGATATCTATAAAATAATTTCTTGTATTTTCATTAATATAATGTAACAATCGCCCCAAAGTGCATCGTAATAGGCTATGTTATCTCTTCAAATGTGGTTAACCGAAGTTAAAGATCTATAATTTGTTCACTTATAAATATGATCTTACTAATAGGTATTGATGTGGGACTAAGTTAGGGATCTCAAATCCCCCACATTAGGAAATTTCGTCTCCAAAATTCATACACTTGGCCTGTTGTTAGCCCCAACCCACAACCTTCTTTGGCTCGTGATCAATAGCCTAGTCAACATGTCTAGTTCAGGCCACCATCTAACACGAAACCAAGAAGCTCTGATACCATTTGTGACAACCAGCCCCAAAGTGGAACGTAATGGGATATGTCATCTCTTCAAACGTAGTTAGCCTAAGTTAAAAATCAATAATCCATTGCCACTTATAAATAAGATCTTACCTAGTAGGTATTAGATGTGAAACTAAGTTGAGAGATCTCACATATAAACTATCAGAAATTTTAAAAAATATTAAATATGTCAATTGTACAATGTCGCCATCAACGTGGAAAGATCTAGATGGTGGCAGGAGTGATCGAGATCCAATTGGGAATACTTAGTGGAAGCCAAATGAATTGGTGGTCAAAATTTGTTCGTGATTCCAGACACTAACTATTGCAGCACTCTTTTGGTAAAATTATATAAATAGACAATTTTGTCAACTGTTATCTCTATCCTAATTGAACTCTGTCTCCATACTAAATGTATATTTTAGCCCGAATTAAACACTTGCATAAATTATCCTCTTTACCTAACACAAAAGAAAAAGAAAAAGAAAAATTACACTCAAAGCTTAATATATTATTTACAATCTAAGGATGGCTATTGTGATGCCCACAATTCAAGAGTACTTTTTGCATAGTGATATTGCCATTGGGTTTGATTAGAAAATATTTTTAAGTTCAGAAATCTATATTTAGTCAAACAAATAAGTCCACCCCACCCTGGCTAGAGGCTAGACTTGATAGCCATCAATTGAGAGCAGTTGTGACCACCTCAGCCATGCACAATCAAAACCGGCAACAACTTATTGTCATCTGTGGTTATGGCCTGATTGTTTGGTCCATATTTTAATGATTATCATTGTAGATACAATAAATATGAATTATGAAGCATGCATGAACATCAAGGAAATAATGAATGGCATACATGTTTTATTTAACTATTTCCCTTGAAATGAGTTGCATTTTGGGATTACTAAAGATGTAACACCCCAATTTCGGTTCACCTGATAACCAAATCAAAAATGTTACGATCAAATTGAGTCATGTTTAAAGTTATTGGTAGGTAGGACTCGATCGATAAAATAAATTGAAACAACCCGCTTAGTGTCATGAGAATGGAAGACATGGTTAAATACATGACAAAACACATCAAATATAAGTAAAAGTAAGAAAAGAAATAAATACGCTAAGCTCAAGGGTGTGTAGCGTTTATCTGTCTTTCCACCTAAGTCGACTCAAGATTTGCAAGACCTAAATATATTATATAAAAAATATCAGTAACGAGTGTGAATGGTCTAAAAAATAACTAATACAATCTGGCAAATGGGTATTCCATTACTCACGAACTTATGAAACTTCAAGATTGCCTCACAATAGGCAATAAGCAAATATACTTAAACAAGTGCCAACTCACATGCATGACTAATGTTCATATTCATACATACAATGTTTATTCCCTCACATCTTCCATATTTCACCAGCCACGGTACTCGAGTAGCAAAAGGAACAGTTAAGTTAGTGCCACAACTTCCAGAAATGTGCTGCATTTACACCACACTGCTGTAGGGTTTGAAGGAGTACTAGTATGATTCATAGATATCTCCATACCGCTCACTCTTTTATTCATGAAATCGGTAAATATGTGCATACTCGTATAATAGGCTTAGGAAAGAGGCTTGTATCATATATTTCTAGAGCATCAATTTAAAAACTAACAAGGGATCTCATCCTTATAGTTTTATTAAACATGAGTAGAAACATGTCTAAATGGCCCGACATCGAAAGGATCCGACAAAACACCGCCAATGTCGTCGTAATTCTTAAACATGATTAAACTTTGTTGGGTTTATCCCACATCGGTCATGGATGATGTTGGTGACTAGTATATAGGCTAATGGGAAAGCCTTATTCCTTGAGTTAACTTTTAGATTAAGAGTGACCCATGACACCTATTGCAAAACAAACTCTACACGCAGGGAGTCAAGCTGAGGGGGAGAACCCTACAAACCTATGGTCCAAGCTTCAAGCGCATCAACACCCCAATGCTAAGTAACATACTGATGTCACTATATAATGTATGTTCGGGGTGTGCGCTCATATCATCCATACATTCTAATAAAGAAAACAATGCTAACAAGCCTATAACTAAACACCTGGTATATTAATCGAGACATAATAATAATAATAATAATAATAATAATAATAATAATAAATAAATGACTAATTAATTAATCATGAAGAATATCAATATAAATATTAAATATAAGAACATATGCCTAAATACGCATAAATATATAACAAGTGTAAGAAATAATTAATAATCAATCAATTATGTAAATAAAATAAGATAAAAATGAACAAAAATAATATCTATGAATATATACACTATCAATAACAATAATTAGTCACATAATCATGTATCATAGTCAACAAATATATAAATGATAATAAATGAATAATTGTGAATAAATAAATAAATAAAATAATTTATAAATAAATAAATAAATAATTTATAAATAAAGAAAGTTACTCATAACATCCAAACATGCTAAACAATGTAAATATGCATCTAAACTAATATAGGGTTTCTCGAATTACCAAAAATGGACGAGAAAGAGCTAAAAACGGGCTGAACCAGACTGAATCGAGCTGAACCAGGCCAAATCAAATGGGCTGAACCGACCTGGTATGGGTTAACCGAAAAATGTGCTGGGTTAACTGGGCGGACCTGAAGTGGTCTAATGGACACGAACGCGGGCTCGGATTGGCGAACTCAAGCATGGCTAGGTGGATGCGAACACGGATGGCAGACGCGGTCACGACAAACGGGCAAACAGGGCAGATGCGGTCACGGGCAAATGGGCAAATGGTGCCCATCGTTGAAAATGCCAACAATGGTGCGGCTGGGGTCGCCGCTTGTCAGGATCGACAGCCCATGTGACGTGGAACGTGATGGTGGTGGCAATCAACAGAGTCCTACTAGTGGCTGGCCAAAAAACACTCAGAAAAGGGCAGCATCCCCACCATGTACGATGATCGTGGCCACGACAGAGGTCGGTGTTGATCTCAAATAGAAGATCTCAACGAGGGAAAGCTGCTAGGGTGGTCGGATTGGCCGGAAAGTAACCTGAATGGTGGCGGCGGCGGTGGAGGAACCCGGCTTCAAGGACTCTATCATTGACAGCAATTGTGGTAGTGCCAATGGCCGTGAAGGGTACAAATAGAAAGATGGCCGCGAGGCGGTCATGAGGGTGCCGGTCCGGTGGCTAGGTACAAGGTCGAGACTCGCCGGCTACGAGCCAAAGTGGTGGCAGCATTGTCGGTGTAAAGCTCTGAAAATGTGGGAAATCTCTGGAAATCAAATAGAGAATGCTAGGTTTGAGTGAACGGCTCTGATTTTGCCACATGGCACGATATGAGCATTCGACAACCCACCTATGGATATGTGTAATATACATATGGACAGAGAGCTTGGATCGAGACTGCCTAAAGTCGAAACTGAATCGAATCCTAAAAGTGACTTATACATGCAAGAATCGAGGCAAGAAAACTAAATGGGCCTCAAACCTTGAACTCAACAAGTGAAAATCTGCGACTCAATCAAGCTGGTCCCATAGGGGCACAATCTGATGATCTGAAATCCCTATGATGCATGCAATGAGATACCTTGAAAATCCACAACAGATAGTAAACGCTGCAACGGCCTAGATCTAGGCCTAAAACCTTGGCTAACATATACAAACAAATCTGTATACCTCGGTATACACTGATAACTCATGCTTTTATCATCTGCATGTTAGGCATATTCAACCACTATAACATGCTCATACGGCTATTTGGGCTCATACTCATAGTCCAAAAACTAGTCTAGCTCAAGTTCGTTCAAACCAACTTGATACAGACCCTAACCAAAAAAATCACGATCGAGTAAAACTCTAACCCGGTTGGGGTTTTACAACTTGTTTTGATCTATTTTATCGATCGAGTCTTACGCTACCAACAACTTTAAACATGACTCGACTCGATCATAACTTTTCTAATTTCATTTTTAAGTGAACCGAATTCAGGGTGTTATAAAAGAGGTGAGTGAATGTGTTGTAATGAGTACATATCTAGGGGAGTGTGCATAATGTAGGGAGAGATATAAGTTTTTAGAATACAATCATCTCATTGGCTTAAAATTGTAATCAATTAATGAGAATGAGTAACTCATTCTAAGACACCAATCTCTTATTATTCATAGGTTTCATCTATATTCATTATGGCATAGGTATTCCTTGGCATATCTTGCATTGTTTTTAAACCAACCTTGTAGGTGTGGCAGAATGAAAATGTAAGAACTTAATGACTAGAGCTTGAAGACTTAAAGAGTTAAAGTTTTCAAAAGAAAGATCAAGGAATGCTTCATAAGGATTGACACCAACTACTTAGAGAGTTCACAATACATTAGAATTGTCTTTGGTAAAAAGACTTCATCAAAAGGTTTTGATGGAAGTGTTGAACCTTGCATTGATAAGATAATATTACAAACTATCTAAGTATAATCATAGGAGTCTATGTACTATTAAAGAAATCAGGATCAATTAGACTCTAAGTGAAGATGTCTCAATGAAGTTTGGTAGCAACTTGGGCATCTTTGGCAACAGAAGCATGGAGAGGGTATGGGCCAAGGAGTGCAAAGGCAAACTTTGACAGACACTCGGCAAAGTGTTCGACAGCCAAAGATCAGTTAGGTAAACCCTAGGGTTGACATAGAGAACTTTGGTAGAGCTTCAGAAGAAGTTCGACCAACCAGTCTTCTTGGTGGGAAGAAGTGTAGATGATGTGTTGAAAGACTTTGGCGAAAGCCTCAACAACTGATTGCCACATATGTTAATTGCAGTAGTTTTGTGAAGATCAAGTGGAGACTTTGGTAGATCTCTTTGGCAACCGAAGACACCACATAAAGTTTCCAAAACTAGCTATTGTAAAAAATAAACTTTGGGGATTCAAATTCTAATGACCACTATTTTGGGAAGGATGTTCCAAACATAAAAATAGGGCTTTGGGGTGTATTTTGAGAGAACTTGGTACACAAAAGACCCTAATAAAGACCACTAGAACTCTTTTAGGCCTCTTGAAAGCCCGAGCTTGTGTGTAAGATTGGTATATTCCTTTTAGATTGTATTCCTAGTGCTTTGATTATTTAAATCCTAAGAAATGGTAGTAGTGACACAAGGCTCAAGTGTATGAGCTAAATTTATAAACTCCTAAGGTGTTGGAATGTGTGTAAGTACTTGGCCTAGAAAAAGAGGGTGTTTTAATCGAAGACTCCTTTAACTCAAAGTGTGAACTCAGTATGGGAGAGTTAGCTTCAAGTGTGGTGGCTCATAGGGTATAAGGAGTAGGTTACAAGATTCCTTAACATTTTGTGCTCATGAATGGGGGCTAGTTAGTTGCAAGACTCCTTGGCACTTAATAGGTCTTAAGAAGGAAATCTTGAAGGTTACGAATAAAGGCTTGTTGAAGGATCCTAAGGTATTAGGAGTGCAAACTTCCTTAGCACTTGGTAGGTGCTTGTGATGGAGTCCTTAAAATTGCTTATAAGTTGAACAAATTAGTTGTTATAGTGAAACTAAGAAAACCTATCCAACCAAAAGACTTAGTTGCTAGAAGACATAAGTAAAGTTCCAAACCTCTTAAACTCTCTTCTATCTTCTCTCTTCCCTTCTCTCTTTGTGTATTTGTTTTTATTTTGACTTACTTTGTTGTACATTTCACTTAGTTCTCTTATGTTTTACTTAATTGACTTAATAAACTAGGTAAGGAGGGCCAAGGTCACTTTGAAACTTATATTGTTTGATTGGTTCGTCAAAATAAATCTTTCTAAGTTTAAACTTGTGTTGCCTCACACATTAAATTAATTTAGTTACTAATTTACTTTGATTATCTTTTAATTGTGCTTATTGAATTTACTTGATTTTGCTAAAGAATTTATAAGTTTCTAAATATTGTAGCCATCTAACTTATTTGATTAATGTTCTTATTTAACTATCTTCCATATAAACGCCTTCATTAATTTGGCCTAATCGACCAGATTATGGTTGGATCTTGTTATCCATGTCCCTCGCTAGACCCGGCCAAAAGTAACCAGATACAATTTTGTTATTAATTATTTTTCATTAAAAATTAAATTTTCCCTAATCCAGCCTAGATGTAAGGGTAGTTAAGTCACTAAAAATATCTTTAAATTGTCAAAATTATACTAACTACCTGTTAATAGTAAAATAGCACATCATAACACGCTTTAATTGTAATTTCTTCAAAAAGTCAAAGGTTTTTTATCGGATGGCTCGACCAAAATTAAAAACGTCTCCCAAACTTTTAAGCATAATTTTTCCAAGTCCCCACCCACGTATGAACATGAATTTAAAAAATAAAAAAGCATCACCGTTGAAAAAATCTTCACATGGAATTTTCTCAACTGACAGTACGCGCTTTGTAAGGACCACCCAATTCACTCCGGCCTTGGGATCTGATGGAATACATTCTCGTATACATTATTCTAAATATAATAATATTACCTATAAGAAAATGTCTTACTCCAACGACTTACGCTTAAAAAATACATTTGCTTGGGACACAAAACAGCGGTCTTTGAAAATCAAACTATTTTTACCTTAAGCTTGTTGACATTAGAAAATATTTAGCCACACTGCGTGTCTCTTCTCCTACAACGCCCAACTTTAATACTTCTTGGTCCCTACGAAGATATATATTATATAAATACACTTAAAAATATTACCTATATTAGACAAGATGTTGCATTATAAGTGATTTATATTATAAATAAATTTTAACTTTATAAATAAACTCACGTTAAATAATAAAAAGATTATAATAATTTAATATATTAGATAAATTTTAGTTGATTTTAAAGATAAATTTTAATTGAATGAGAAGAAAAACTAGCATAATTTATGTTTTTTATTTTTTACATTTAGTTGGTTAAATATCTCACTTTTAATCGGACCAGTATTGAGTTCTCATTTTCTTAATGCTAGCTAAAGACTCATGCAATCTAGAAGCTATATTAAAAATTATTAATAATATATATTAATAACATATAAAATTAATTTCAAAATTATTGCTATGTTGTCCTAATAAAAATAGTGACTATTGTTTGGGTGACCTTCAACTTTGGACAGAAATGTCCAATCGCTCATTTTTTCTAGAGAGATCAGGTTTGTTGCTTCAACTTGCTCATTCATTCGACTTCATCATCATCAACAAAACCACGACAATCTCTTTGTGAGTAAAAAATTTCAAATTGCTCGGTCAGAGATCTCATTTGGTTGAAAAGACCGTAAGTTTTGCATTTTTTGCTCTTTGTTTCTATTGGTCAAAACCTCCAGGTGACGGAGAGGCAAATGTTTATGTGAAATTTTGAGGACTGGAGTGTTGCTTGGTGTGGAGGTGGGGAGAGTAATGCTTGACATGGGAAGTCACCGCGAGAGGGGCGAGGAGGACCAAGAGCGCGGTCATGACAAAGGCCCGATTGTGGTAAAGCCTGATCTCATCCTGTGCACAGAAACGACAACATGATACTTTGGCTATCAAGTACGTGCGCCGGACGTCATAGTTATTCCTAAAGAAAATCACCTCCACCCCAAACAATTTTAATCTAATGGCTCGTATTTAATGTATGCTCTAAGTAAATTAAACTCTTTGAGCATACACTAATAGCAACGACATGCCTTAGCCGGCCTAGGGTTACCCAAAAATATAAAAGATGTAAAAATAAAATTCAAGCACATGAATCATAACATGGCAAATAATTCTAAGAATTTACTAATCATAAAATCAATCATGCTTTATTAATGATAACATGCAACGATACATAAGATATATTAACTACGCAAACACAAAGTCCCGTAGCCTCCAAACTATCTCTAATAGTCACATTTATAATTCAAATAATATAAAGAAGAAGTACAATTTATTTATCAATTCCTCCAACCTGGGTTAGTAAAAGAACCATTAACCACACTTTTAAGCATTCGTATGAAGCTGCTCACCTACAATCACAAGACCGCATTAGTGATAAAACTAATAAGTCGTATAATTAAATGAAACAAATCAATAGATTCCTCATCATTATTTATTAAGTTTTTAGTGATTATGAGCCTATATTGAACTCTAATTTTACCAAGAGGGGTGGCCGCACCATCCAAGTACAATCTCATGTATACGCACACATCCTACATGGCCGATGACCTGTAATTACTCATATTTATCATTGACTCATCCTCTTAGTATCACAAGTATATAATAAATCGTCTTGTGCTACTATGCCCTATCACCCATTTTGACATGGGGGCATGTATTTTATCTTTTAAGTAATTTTAAAGGTGTGGCCCTGTATCAGACTGAGTTAATTGATTGACCCCAGTTGTGCTTGGCGCATAGTGGTCGAATCTGGGCTCAGGTCGACGAAGGCTACCAAAAAGGAATTTACAACATTTCAAATATTTCTATGGATCTGGATAATTCGCAGGTGAACTGACGATCCGAATTTGATACGATAAAATAAGTATAATTTTATATTAATTGAATGCATACAATGCCATGCCTAAAACTTGACAAAACAGCCCATGGAACCCTTTAAATATTAAAGTTTATCAGTTATCAATATTATCTCAAAAATCAATGAGGCAGTTAATTATCCACGCCACATCATTATTTAATTTCAACAATTTAAGCCACAATTGAAATACTTAGAACTAAAGTGATTATAATGAGTTTTTTTATAAGAAAAGAATAATGTATAATTACCCACTCTATAAAATAACAATGAATTAAACTATATCTTCATAATCGAAATAAATTGATTTAATAACTGTTAAATTTAATAACAATTGTATACTAATCATAATAATTTTACAAGTTCCTAAGGTCACATCGATTGGTTGTCATATTGTTAATCAAATTATATATAAAATTTCTAGCTGCTTTATTAATTAAATAAATACTTATTAACCAATTTTCAAACTAAAACAAATCTCGAACCCACCAAGTACACCTATACTTCCCAACCAAATGTGAAAATTAACTAAATCTATTTACTCATAGCCACTTACAAATGACCGGAACATGACCATTAATATAACTCCATTCCTTACAGTAACAAAACCAATTTTTAATTGTGTGCATGCTAGCTCTAGATTAAGTAGGTAACATCTTGAATACCTAGTTACATATATTTAATTCAATCATGTATGCATTTTAATAAAATAATAACTCCTAGAAAACTTGTTAAATTAACAGAATAATCCTTTATTAAACTAAAAATAATAATTATTAACAATAATTAAATTAATAGATTAATCCCTTATTTAATTAATTAATAACTTGAATTAATAACAATAATAATCAATATTTAACTAATAATGATTATGTATATACATATTACTTCCTTGATTAATAAAAGATATTATCTTTAATAATTTAATCTAGCTATAAACAATCATATAAATAATTTAAGATATGATTTACTAATTAATTAATCATAACAATTAACATACATGTATGATCATGATTAATTCTAATATTTAATATCATACAACGACATAATGAATTAATAATATTACTAATTAATACTAATTGTAATTAATTATCAAGAACGACTAAAGCAAAGAAATAAAACAATCGACACACAAAAACAAAGTGCATGACATCGTAGAGAGAGAAGTCTCCTCTCCAAATTAATCTACAATGAAAAATAAAACATAAAAAAGAAGGCTATCAGTGAAAACATCATGAACTAAACTTAAAATATGCATGGATGACATGATCTAATTCTAAGCAAATCGAAGAATAAAGAAAAAAGATGTATAAAGCGATACGAATACGAGGGAAAATAGGTTTCGATCATAAAGAGGGTGGTAACGGTGGTAAATGGGATGACCTATATATATATAAAAATCGTCCAATCCCCCGTGCTGAAAATCTCCATAAAATCTTCTAATTTCCCAACCCTCCTATCTTTATCCAAGATATACACATAATTTTTTCAATATTTACGTACGTTTTTATCTATAACATATATATATATATATATATATATATATATATATATATATATATATGCACACAAAATATTCTTTAAATAAGAGTTAATAAGTTTTTTCCCCAAAGTTTGATCTGAACTTAGAGGATTACCCACGTGGATTATTTTTAACATAAAAAAACTACCGTACCCACCCCTAATGTTGCCGTCAACGATCGTGCTGGCCAGATCCAACTATGGGAAACCCAATTTGGCAGCGCCGCTCTGTTTGCTATGGGGTCTCTTTGAACATATTTTCAAAAATGACATGTGGTGGCATAGCCAGATTAGGCCAGGACTGACCGGATGTGAACCTCATCGCCTTTTGGCCAATCGGGTTAGCTATAGCTTGATCGAGGTAGACGTGGGCCAGATCTGGTACCGTGTTTTTTATAAAAAAAAGCAATTGTCAATGGCCATTTATGGGCATGGGCGATTGGGCCTGACTGCCACAAACCAAATTAGCCGGCAGCTCGCCCATGCCATGAAACTACCCAAAACTTTAATCTATGTCTTTTGATGATAAAAATAGTTTAGATTTGATGACAAAAAAAACTACCCACTCATCCCCTCTACTGTGTATCACCCGCGGCCATCACGGGCGAAAATGCCGATCAGAAAGTGTTTCTTTTTCAAAAAGATATAGCTGCTCAATAATGCCATGACCATCTAGGTCCGTCCAACTGCAATCAAATAAAGTTATGTGGCCAGATCTGGCCATTTGCCGGCCACATCATGTAGATGGGTCGGCTGCTCATGGCCAGATCTAGCTAGGCGGCTGTTGTTGACACCATTAGGGGTGGGTAGTGTTTTTTGTTTTGTTTTTGTTTTAAAAAGAATGGATTTATGCGCCCTTATAATCGGACGGTCTACATCAAACTTTGGGGCATAAAATTCTTCTAGTGCTCCTGACTCGCCCACAATATATATATATATACATACATATGAGAGACACTTACATGCACCAGGGGCGGGGAAATTATTTTTCCCTAAATTCTAATCTGGGTTATCCTTATGATCAAACTGCCCAGATTTAATGAAAAAAAACTCCCCCCACCCCCACCACCCCCCTGCCCCCTCCTTCATCACGGCCCACCCCCCACCCCCCTTTTGTCCCATTGCCGCCACTGTCGCTGGCCCAGCCAACTGCCACCTACCAAACCCCCTCCCTCCACCCCCTTCACCGTTCTCCGCTCCCCCTGCTGCCTCTACCACCCCCACCCCCAACCCCCACACTCCCCCCCCCCGCCCAGTCCTCTCCCCACTCATCGCCCCCACAGGCTGCTCCACCTCGACCCCTCCAACCGCGCCACCTCCCCCTCAACCGCTCTGACCACGCCACCTCCCCCCCGCCCCCACCCCCCCGGGGGTGAAGCGGCGGGTAGTGGCTGAGTAGGGGAAGGGGGGCCGGTAGTAGGGGGCATACATATGAGAGACATCAAACTTTGGGGCATAAAATTCTTCTAGTGCTCCTGACTCGCCCACAATATATATATATATATATACATACATATGAGAGACACTTACCTGCACCAGGGGCGGGAAATTATTTTTCCCTAAATTCTAATCTGGGTTATCCTTATGATCAAACTGCCCAGATTTAATGAAAAAAAACTCCCCCACCCCCCACCACCCTCCCTGCCCCCCTCCTTCATCACGGCCCACTGCCCACCCCCCACCCCCCTTTTGTCCCATTGCCGCCACTGTTGCTGCCCCAGCCAACTGCCACCTACCAAACCCCCTCCCCCCACCCCCTTCACCGTTCTCCGCTCCCCCTGCTGCCTCTACCACCCCCACCCCCAACCCCCACCCCCCCACCCCCCCGCCCGCCAGTCCTCTCCCCACTCATCGCCCCCACAGGCTACTCCACCTCGACCCCTCCAACCGCGCCACCTCCCCCTCAACCCCTCTGACCACGCCACCTCCCCCCCGCCCCCCACCCCCCGGGGGGTGAAGCGGCGGGTAGTGGCTGAGTAGGGGAAGGGGGCCGGTAGTAGGGGGCATACATATGAGAGACATCAAACTTTGGGGCATAAAATTCTTCTAGTGCTCCTGACTCGCCCACAATATATATATATATACATACATATGAGAGACACTTACATGCACCAGGGGCGGGAAATTATTTTTCCCTAAATTCTAATCTGGGTTATCCTTATGATCAAACTGCCCAGATTTAATGAAAAAAACTCCCCCCACCCCCCACCACCCCCCCTGCCCCCCTCCTTCATCACGGCCCACCCCCCACCCCCCTTTTGTCCCATTGCCGCCACTGTCGCTGGCCCAGCCAACTGCCACCTACCAAACCCCCTCCCTCCACCCCCTTCACCGTTCTCCGCTCCCCCTGCTGCCTCTACCACCCCCACCCCCAACCCCCACACTCCCCCCCCCCCCGCCCAGTCCTCTCCCCACTCATCGCCCCCACAGGCTGCTCCACCTCGACCCCTCCAACCGCGCCACCTCCCCCTCAACCGCTCTGACCACGCCACCTCCCCCCGCCCCCACCCCCCGGGGGCGAGCGGCGGGTAGTGGCTGAGTAGGGGAAGGGGGGCCGGTAGTAGGGGGCATACATATGAGAGACATCAAACTTTGGGGCATAAAATTCTTCTAGTGCTCCTGACTCGCCCACAATATATATATATATATATACATACATATGAGAGACACTTACCTGCACCAGGGGCGGAAATTATTTTTCCCTAAATTCTAATCTGGGTTATCCTTATGATCAAACTGCCCAGATTTAATGAAAAAAAAAACTCCCCACCCCCCCACCACCCTCCCTGCCCCCCTCCTTCATCACGGCCCACTGCCCACCCCCCACCCCCTTTTGTCCCATTGCCGCCACTGTTGCTGCCCCAGCCAACTGCCACCTACCAAACCCCCTCCCCCACCCCCTTCACCGTTCTCCGCTCCCCCTGCTGCCTCTACCACCCCCACCCCCCAACCCCCCACCCCCCACCCCCCCCCCCCCCGCCCGCCCAGTCCTCTCCCCACTCATCGCCCCCACAGGCTACTCCACCTCGACCCCTCCAACCGCGCCACCTCCCCCTCAACCCCTCTGACCACGCCACCTCCCCCCGCCCCCCACCCCCCCGGGGGGGGTAGAGCGGCGGGTAGTGGCTGAGTAGGGGAAGGGGGGCCAGTAGTAGGGGGCATACATATGAGAGACATCAAACTTTGGGGCATAAAATTCTTCTAGTGCTCCTGACTCGCCCACAATATATATATATATATACATACATATGAGAGACACTTACCTGCACCAGGGGCGGAAATTATTTTTCCCTAAATTCTAATCTGGGTTATCCTTATGATCAAACTGCCCAGATTTAATGAAAAAAAACTCCCCCCACCCCCCACCACCCTCCCTGCCCCCTCCTTCATCACGGCCCACTGCCCACCCCCACCCCCCTTTTGTCCCATTGCCGCCACTGTTGCTGCCCCAGCCAACTGCCACCTACCAAACCCCTCCCCCCACCCCCTTCACCGTTCTCCGCTCCCCCTGCTGCCTCTACCACCCCCACCCCCAACCCCCACCCCCCCCCCCCCCCCGCCCGCCCAGTCCTCTCCCCACTCATCGCCCCCACAGGCTGCTCCACCTCGACCCCTCCAACCGCGCCACCTCCCCCTCAACCCCTCTGACCACGCCACCTCCCCCCCCCCCACCCCGGGGGCGAGGCGGCGGGTAGTGGCTGAGTAGGGGAAGGGGGCCGGTAGTAGGGGGCATACATATGAGAGACATCAAACTTTGGGGCATAAAATTCTTCTAGTGCTCCTGACTCGCCCACAATATATATATATATATATATATATACATACATATGAGAGACACTTACCTGCACCAGGGGCGGGAAATTATTTTCCCTAAATTCTAATCTGGGTTATCCTTATGATCAAACTGCCCAGATTTAATGAAAAAACTCCCCCAACCCCCCACCACCCTCCCTGCCCCCCTCCTTCATCACGGCCCACCGCCCACCCCCACCCCCCTTTTGTCCCATTGCCGCCACTGTCGCTGCCCCAGCCAACTGCCACCTACCAAACCCCCTCCCCCACCCCGTTCACCGTTCTCCGCTCCCCCTGCTGCCTCTACCACCCCCACCCCCAACACCCCCACTCCCCCCCCCCCCCGCCCAGTCCTCTCCCCACTCATCGCCCCCACAGGCTGCTCCACCTCGACCCCTCCAACCGCGCCACCTCCCCCTCAACCCCTCTGACCGTGCCACCTCCCCCCCAACCCCCCGGGGCGCGAAGCAGCGGGTAGTGGCTGAGTAGGGGAAGGGGGCCGGTAGTAGGGGGCATACATATGAGAGACATCAAACTTTGGGGCATAAAATTCTTCTAGTGCTCCTGACTCGCCCACAATATATATATATATACATACATATGAGAGACACTTACCTGCACCAGGGGCGAGGAAATTATTTTTCCCTAAATTCTAATCTGGGTTATCCTTATGATCAAACTGCCCAAATTTAATGAAAAAAAAACTCCCCCACCCCCCCCACCACCCTCCCTGCCCCCCTCCTTCATCACGGCCCACCGCCCACCCCCCACCCCCCTTTTGTCCCATTGCCGCCACTGCTGCCCCAGCCAACTGCCACCTACCAAACCCCTCCCCCCACCCCCTTCACCGTTCTCCGCTCCCCCTTGCTGCCTCTACCACCCCCACCCCCAACCCTCCCACCCCCCCCCCCCCGCCCAGAGTAGGGGAAGGGGGCCGGTAGTAGGGGGCTGAGGGGGCGCAACGACAGACAGTGGAGTGGTGGGGCAGGGTGGTCATGGGCAGGAGGGGTGGGTCGGGCGGGCAGGCGAGTCTATGGTGAGGGAGGTGGGGGGAATGAACGATAGCAGCTCAAGACGTTAATTAATGAATGAATGAATGAAAAGCGTTATTCGTGAGCAGCTCAAGACGTGTTTACAGGCAGTTTCCTTTACTTCCTCCGCATATCCAACCCGAAGAAGTTGTTAAAAGAGGTTGAAGCTGCCTCCAAACCTGCGCAGTTCTCGCCGCCATGGACAGGGAACCGGAGGAGCTACAGTTCTTGGGCATCGTCGGGATCTACCGAGAGTCCTACAAGACCGTCCTCTCCTGCCGAAGGATCTTCACCCAGATCTCTCTCTTCCTGGTCATCCCTTTAGCCGCCATCTTCCTTGCCCACATCGAGATCACTGACCTCCTCTTCTCGAAGATCTCCACCAACGAGGAGGCACTTGAGAGAACCCAGGTCGGCAGCCCTTCGGAGGACCGCATCCTCGACCGCCTCTCCTCCGAGTGGGCCGTCTTCTTCCTATTCAAAGCCCTCTACCTGCTTGTCGTCCTCGTCCTCTCCCTTCTCTCCACATCCGCCGTCGTTTACTCCATCGCCTGCCTCTACACCGCCAAGGACCTCTCCTTCCGCAAGGTCCTAAGCGTGGTGCCCAAGGTCTGGCGCCGCCTCATCGTCACCTTCCTCTGGAACTTCCTGATTCTAATCGCCTACAACAGTGTCTCCTTTCTCGCCGTCGTCTTCGTCTTGTTCTTCGTCGGCCCCAAACTCCTCGGCCTTGCCCTCCTCACCCTACTCGCCCTCGCCTACATCTTTGGGCTGGTGTACATCAGCGTCGTCTGGCACCTTGCCAGCGTCGTCTCCGTGCTGGAGGACTCGTACGGCATCCAAGCGATGCAAAAGAGCAGGGCGCTCATTAGGGGCAAGGCGTTGGTCGCCGGCATCATCTTCCTCAAGCTCAACTTGATTCTAATGGCCATCAATTTCCTCTTCTCCGGCCTCGTCGTGAAAGATGGATCGGTTGGGGTGTTGGGTCGGGTTGCCCTCGGGATTCTGCTCTTTGTTGCTCTGGCCATATTGATCCTCTTCGGTCTCGTGATTCAGACCGTCATCTACTTCGTTTGCAAGTCCTACCACCATGAGAATGTCGACAAGTCTTTCTTGTCCGATCATTTGGAGGTGTACCTCGGCGAGTATGTGCCACTCAAGGACAGATCGGTGCAGATGGAGCAAATGTACGCCTGACAATTGTTGACTTGTTGCACACACGCTGTTGTCTCTATACTTAAGGTATGTTAAAGAACTTGTTCTTGTGGGCGTCTTTTTCTTTTATAGATTGTACAATTTCTACTTTTGTTGTTTTACACGACTATTGTTGCTGATCATTCGATACAGCGATTTAGAAATTTTCTCAGTTTTATAAATGATGGCGAGGGCATATACGAGTCAGGTGGTCTATGATTTGTAAAAAAAGAAAAAAACCCAGCAAACTATTAAACAATTGCAGCTGTTCTTAGTAATGGAACTATAGATTGTGTTGTATCAATTTTTGCATGGATATGGGCCGTCGAATTTCAGTGGTCAGGTTCTTGTTTCAATCGTTATTTGATGCTGATTTTTATTGTGGGAAATGATAATCATTATTTAGGCTCAGCTCTGTTTGCAAGAAATATAACTAATAATCACCTCTCTTCCGGTCCCCATTCTTTCTCACGCCTATGACCAGAACTAGTATTTCCTCTTGTTCTGTTGCTCCCTCCTCATTTCAGAAGACCAGATCTACACCAAATTCGTTCCCCAACGTGATCACCGTTTTTGTTCAAGCGGCTCGTCATAGCCGTCATGGCGTTCGGATTATTGATGCCCAACTCATTTTTATTTATTTATTCAATTATTTTGGCATCTCATTTTTCAGCATGTTCTTGGCATGGGGTTCATGGAGGTCGCCGACGATTCGTTCCTCATCTGCTAATCGCCTACGACCTTCTACCCTTGGCTCATCTTTTATTTTTCTTACCAAAAACTACATGACACTGTGCATCGCTTCCTAAGCCGAAAATAAAAAACATGCATACATGACGGAATGAATGACTACTTCACACATTTCGTCTTTGAAGTCTTCTTTTGTGTATTGCTT
>JAURVB010002089.1:0-16442 GCA_033002965.1 Piper betle
CTGAGAGTAGCACAGTACAACAGCAGATCAGTAAGTTCGGGATGCTACCGGGTCTGCAGCCCAGTGGCTCCTCAGTAGTGCCCTTCAGAGTGTTCACGTGGAGTATGATGTTTTCTTTCAGATGAGAGTTTGCTCTCATAGCCAGTTTGTTATAGTTATTTTATTTTCCGGACCAGTAACGCTTGTTACTGACGTTTTTCTTATATATATGTAGGTGATAAGCACGAGATGGATGCGCCAGCTTGGACGGAGGAGCAATGAGGTCTTGTGCACACACACATGTTAGATTTCTGAATGTTTAATATTGCATTATTATGTTATTATATTGTGAATGACATGATTAAATGTTTGAGCATGATGATATGATGTGAATGAAATGCTAAGACACGATAACAGAATGCAAAATATGATCAGAGTTGAGCAGCGGAAGCGTAGTGGGTTGAGTTCAGAATGAATACGTTATAAATGAGATTCTGTGTGATTGTTAATGCATGCCGATATATTTGTATATATATTATTTTGACAGGGTGGACCCTAATTGCATTTTTAGGGGAGACCCGGTCTGTTTTGATTTCAGAATTTGATCGTAACTGTATTGGTGTGTATTTTGAATTGCTTGTCATTCATGTAGTACCATGTTAGGATTTTGTATATTTATTCATTCATGATGGATCGTATCTTCATCTTAAGACGCCGAGATTGGATCCACATGAGTTAGGTTCGGGTTAGCCGACCTAACCGGGGCCTGTAACATGCCGGTTTGGTTCACGAGCGTGAACCGGATTTGGGGTGTTACAGCCACTATGTGATATAATTATCCTAGTTCGATAATTCGAGGGAATAAAAGATAAGAGGAAGATTTGATGAAGATTAAATTCATGTTAAGGGAAATTCGACTCTAGAACGAGTTTTATCATTTTAATTTTTCCTTTTATTTAAAGTTATTATTTAGATTTAGTTAAGTCAATTATTTTTGTTTTTCTCTTTATATTATTTTTTTTAATTGATTTAAGGAAATTCATCTCTCTGTGGGAACGATGCTCAAATTTATCGTTATATTACTTGTTTCGACCGTGTATACTTGCATGTAACTAAAATTATTCGAACAATTCCTTAACATACGTTTTAATACAATTCAATCAAGAAATTCATACTTTTATTACAATAAAATAGTTAATACATTAATTCATCAAACCTAGCATATTGTGCTAATAATTATCACCTTTAAGAATTAATTCAGGAGTTAGTTATACCTATCGTCATCAGCAATCGATGACAGCTAGGGTTTCGATGTGCGGCTAGAGACTCGAATTCGACACCCGACGGTGTTTGATGTTCGATTGGGTTCGACTGAATGAATTCGGCAAAAGATCTCGTGAATTTCAACAAATCTAGTTTTCCAGTGATTTTCTGGCAACTTTTCTGGCGAGGAGATCTGGGCTATGGGTCGGCAGCAGCTCGGAAAACTTGACCTAATGGTGATGGTGGTGCGGACAGCAACGGTAGTGATGACCACCGAGTCAGCCAAAGTCAGTCAATTTGTCTGAACGACCCTTGGCTGGCTTCAGTGGCGGCGCTTGATCGGGGGTTCGAATGGAGAGGCATCAGCGGCACGCTGGCCAATCAACATCAGGGCGAGCGGTGCGATCACGCGACACATCGTGGAGATTGGGCGGCAGCCAGGAAGGTGGGTAACGGCGTGGCAACACTTTGGCGGGGCTCGGAGAGGTCGTTCGGCGATGGTGCGGCAGCCAAAGTGGTCATCGATAGTGAGGATGAGGGGTGGCATCAAGGGTGTGTAGAGAAGAAGGTCATGGTGAGGTCTTGGGGGTAGTCTCATAAATAATAGTTGACTAAACTCCGACTCAAGATAAAAATAATAACTAAATGATAATAAATCAAAAATTTTTTAAAAAATAAGGGAAAATCCTATAAAATATAATACACACTATAACATCATAACTAACCCACTTGTTGTATAACGCATCTCTATGCATTATTCAAACTAAAAATAATTTATGATCAAATACAAAAAAACTTCATACTCTTATATGCTTAGATAACTCATTTCTGATTGTCTTTCTGGCGTTATCATCATATACTTAAGTATATTTGACCCTCATCGCTCATAACTCACTGTTAGCCACGACTCAGCATGCGGTTTATAAAACTGAATCGAATCAAACCGATGGTTAAATCAACTGGTTCGTTAATATAAAACTCTAACTTGAGTAACAGATTTTACAGCAGAGTACTACTCTTAAGAATTATAAAAGTTGCCTTTGTGTGCACTCATTATGAACGAAGTTGGAGAAGGTAGCCGCCTATGAAGACCCACAGGGATTCCAAAAAAATTAATTTTTAGAGAAAGAGAAGTCCGAAAATAAAAGATAAATTAGAATTCAGATTGATTGACACCGGCTATCAAGATTGGCTAAAAGGGTCATAAATGAATCAACAATATCATTGAAGATGGCTAGCTAGAAGCCAATTTGTGGTGTATGTCTCTCATTTTGAGAAACTTCACATGGATATATAGTATAAATATCTGCTTTGTTATAAGCAGGTATGCAAGTGTGTGAACACTTTCATTAAATCGTGTGACAAGCAGCAGCTCTAGCTGTAGTCTTCCTCCAAAAGAAATAAATTGTTCCTAGTCTTTTTCTTGTCCGAGACTCGGTGAATTAATTTGAATGGAATCTTGTATTTGTTATTGCATAATTTTAAAGAGCTAGCTTGGGGATATGATCTCGTTAAGGTTGTGACATTGTTGCTGCTATACAAAGATTAACATCAATAATTAATATTTTAAGTCAAATTTAATAATTCATATTTCTAGTTATATTTTGTAACGCGTAAAAACCAAATGGTATAATTCGAGATAACTTTGATTAACTAATAATTGTATTGGACATTATTAAATTTTGAACTTTAACATGGGTTAATTGGGTCCACCGAGTGAAGATTTCTTTAAAAAATGGTTGATTAGTGTTAATATCTTTGTAAAAAATTGGGATGCATAATGTTGGGCAAAAGGCGTAGTACAGGCCTGACGCGCTTACAAAACAGGTACGTGCTTGGAATCCAGACTTTACTTAAGAACAATTAAAAGCTTGATACAATAATTTCTTGATTTTGACTCTTTAACAATCAGACTATGACATTTGGACTTTTAAGAATGTTTAAACATATCAAAAGATTATATAACTATTTTTGCAAGTTAATTAATATTTCCTAATATAAATGGGGGGATAATATTGTTAATTATAATCATGACTTTTATATACAATTTCTTTCGTTTTATGTAACAATTGAAGGCAATTTAATAACTGCATAAAGGCCAATTGCCCGCTGAGAATCTGAAAATAAAAGAAAAAATGCTTTGGAAAAAACTCATGGAAAAGTTATGAAGGTTAGAGACTTAACATTTTGATATATTAAGAAATAATGAAGTGGTATCTTTTGCCATCAACTCCCCATATAGAATTTTATTGTAAATTTCTCAGAATTTAATTAGAATATAATGCGCGTGACTCCGAACTAGTTTTGAGTTGATTCATATAATAATTCAATTATCCAAATGGTATGCAAACAAGTATATATATTAATTAGTGTTTTTATTTCCTACAAAATGTGAGGCCACTTAATCAAGTTTTATAAATTATAGCTCATATAACTTACAAGCCACCATTACGAGGGCAGGGCTTGGTGAACCAGTGACTACGATTAGCATACCAAATTTTGTATATGCATATTTAGTTCAACCATGTTGAACATGGGTTAACCAAATTTTAAAATTATTTATAAATATTTAAAATGTATTTAATTTATCATCTATATTTAATTAAATATACGGATTAAAATATAATATTTTTTGACAAAATTTTAGATTTTATGACATTTAAGATGAAGAAACCTAGTACTTACAAAAATACTCTGAACCACATCGGATATGAAGACGATACATAGTATACTGAATATAACTAGGTCGTACCATATAATATTTCAATTTATGCAAATTTGATTTATTAGCGAAGATTTATAGAAACACGCATATCATATTAACTCGGAAAGAAAGGTCAAGAAATTGAACAATCAACAACGTTGCTAAATTACATAATTGAGCATATGCTTGGGTTGGAATCATAGACAGTACCGTAGGCAACCAATGGTGGGCATGATTGGTAGGGTGGAGGACAGTAGTAACAGGGGCAAGGCAACTTTTTCTCATCTTTATCTTTTTCATCCTTCTTCTTATCGTCCTTTTTATCATCTTCCTTCACCTCGGTAACACTCACCAATTCTGTGTAGCCAACCTTCTTTCGCAGCTGTTCAACCAAGCAGACCGAGTCCACTGATATCCCAACCACCGTTATCAGTTCATTGTCTTTCCCTTCATTTGCCACACTAATCACACCTAATTCCATGCATCACAAATTCATTTGGCTACAAGTCAGCTATATATATATATATATTATTGGTAAAGACTTTACCTTGCCAAGAAAAAAACAATAAACGAGAATAAAGAAAATGACCCATCTAATATTTTATTTTAATTCACTAGCTAATTTTCATATATATAAAAATTAGAATCACTAAAAAATAATTTTATTTTTCCTTCCATTATATACTTAAGGTTATCATGCGTTGTACTGTCGTGGATAAATAAAAGTGTAGCCCATAAAATAATCTTCAAAATTATTGAAAAATATCTCCAAAATGCATATGCTCATGACAATATAATTCATAAATTATATTGGTGTGGACATTTATACATCTGAGACTTTTTTATAATTTTAAAAATTATTTTATAGATTTTAATATATATCCTTGGTCAACACCAAGTTTTAAGTATGTTCCACGGATGGACAACCCATATCAAGCCAATTATTTTATTAAATTAAAAATATCATTAGATACGTAGATTCACCAATTGGCTCTAATATAAGCTCAAATTAATTGGAAAATTAAAAAAAAACATTTACATGTATGTACTTTACTATAAGACTTGGTTTCATGACATGATAGGCTCGGTGACTAATGGCTTCAATTGCGTCATATTGGCTGACCTTATTCGCTTAGTGTATAAAATAAAACAATCATGTGATCCATTATCAGGTTTTCTAAATACCTAGGATAATAATTCTTCTGGTGGCAAGGTCAATTTTAATTTAATTTTTGGAATGGGTCAGCTCTTTTTTTCTTTTCTTTTAAAAAAAATTGTTACATTTTAATGCAATAATGAATTAATTTCAAACATTATTTATTTTATACCAGTTAGCCTGTCGTGCTCCTTAGAGGCAGGATACTTAATATAATATTTATAATTCCTGATCAGATAAGCAGTACTATAGATTAACTTTTCCTAAGCTAAATATAATTAAAAAAATTGCATGCAAATTTTTTTTAAGCTGTATATATATATATATATATATATATATATATATATATATATATATATATGTATGTATGTATGTATGTATGTATATATGTATATATGTACGTATGTATGTATCTATTTTCACGTAAACTTTGTATAAAAACATGAGAACAGCTAATTAGTTTACTGACAAACATGCAGTTATCTTTCAACAGAAGTGATGATGATCAAGTAATTTGCTAACTTCTAAGAGAGACTAAATCAGATGAAAAAAATGATTTCTTAACAAATTTACTTTATAAAAGACTATAGTCGCATAGTTATTTCTAACCTCATTGTGTGGCTTTTTGATAAATCCTTGATTGACGGTTCATGATTTAATATATTATGCATACACCTTGCATAAGACTACACATATAAAAGTTTTCTAGTCGATTTTACTTCGGATCGTATTCTGAACACAAAAGATGAACTAACTCCAATGGCAGATTACATTTCAGTTCATGCTACAGATATAGATAGATAGATATCATATATATATATATATAGATCCAAGCAAAGAACACTTCATTTGATGTGGAGGTTACATACCGGAAGTTCCAGCAGCGATCTGCAAAGCCTTTTTCCGGCACTTTTCGCAGTTCATCTGAACCTTCATCACACTCTTTTTCTGCCCAATACATAAATAGAGATGCATGGTAATCTTAAATTAATAATACCAACCATTCTATTAATGCAATTACTTGAGACCCATAAAAACTAGTTCAAATAAGTGCAACGATATAACCAATTATACGCATCTAACAATGGACAAATTACCTTCGTCATACTTTGTTCTAGCAGCCCAGATCAAAACTTGACCTCCAATGCTTCTCCCAGCAGGTGGAGAGGAAGAAGCTCTTTCTAGTCTACACAGACTAAATTAAAATGAAGAGAAGAGAAATGATTGTTTCCTTAACGTGCACTTGGGCACTCAAACTTATATTTGACCGTAGAAGACGTGGAATTCGGGTTTTTATTCTTTAATTTGAACACATGGAAACAAATGTCAAAGTGTTTACTTATACCCGGCAAAACAACTGTCCTGTTTCTTTGGTTTATGGATTATATGTGGTTGGTTTATTTAATGGCCGTGAATTTGCACAAATTCGCTATATATATATATATATATATATATATATATATATATATATATATATATATATATCTTTCTCTCTCGAAACATTAAAAAATATTCAAACATGATTAGAAAAAAAGAATTAATATAATGTCGACCATGCCATCAGGAAAAGTTGACATCCAACACATGAAGGAATTGGTCACACGCATGTGACCCAAGAGTTGTGTAACTATTAACCTTAATTACTATATACGTTATGATTGTTTATAAAACCATATATAAAAATAATTGAGGAGTGCGACTTAGTAGAACTAATTAGTCAATTTGTATAGTTGAGGAGGATTTAAGTCAACTATATATACCAACCGACGCAAAAATAAAAAATAAAAATCAATTAAGCATCTGATATTTTTAAGGTAAGTCAACTATTAGTAATATTTTGATTGGTTTTACATAGATCTATGCATCATATATTTATATTATAATTATAATATTTAGAAGTTAGAAAGTTAGAACAGCTATAATGTCAACTAAATATCGTGGCTAGAAGATTAATGGTATCTTTTAAGTTTCAACAATATTTCTTAAAAGTCTTCACTTCACCAATTAATTAATGATCATGTTTGCTCATGGATTCCCAATATCAGCAGTCTTAGATGGCTGTTAATTATTAAGTACGCAACCTTAGGGTCCACGAAAAACCAACAAAATGAAAAGTACATTCTTAAGTAAGAAAAAGAAAAGAAATTTATTTTTTGATAATTTTTTAGTGTTCGGTTACATGGTAAGAAAAAAATCCATCCATTAGCTTAATTGGGCGGCTCTTGACTCTCTCTTTTTCTTTTTATGATTTGTGTGGATAGAGTTAATTTGTGAAAATCTTTCCTTGGGGGATCATACGATAGACCTGTTTTCTTTCAATCCAATCCAAACACTGAAAAGATTTAAAAAATCTCATTTAATTTTTAAAATTTTTTTTTCTCAAACGAAACAGACTCTTAAAGAAATGAAAATATCCTTTAAAAGTAAAAAAAAATTAAAAGCCCATAGGCCTTCTTAAGGTATGCTGAATTCATGGGCCTATAGGCCTCCAGCCAAATTGGCAACCTTCTAATTTAGGCGACGTTAAAACCAATGAAATTACTTTGACTTTATTAAAAAATGTTTATTGTAATTATTTTAATTAAAAATATGCTTAATTTTAATAAATTTTGTATTTTTTAAGAAAGAAAAATTATGAAGATAAAAGATATGATGAAGAAGAATTAGGCCAATATATTATAACATTCTATCCTATTATAGAAGATGAGTTCAAACTGAATGTTGGAATGCAATTTGATTATTTGCACGATGCACTCAACTTCTACCGTTGTTATTAAAAAATGGTCAGATTTGGTAAACATAAACATAATACAAATTATCATAGGAGAACAAAAGAATTTTGGTCTCAAGCGTTTGTATATTCTAAAGAAGAGCAGTCAAAAGAAGATGGGTGTAAAATACAGATTGAATATGAAGATGATAACAATAATGATGGTATGAGTACGAGCAAATAAAAGAGAAAAATACCCCAAAAAGGAAAAAAGAAAACTCAACATATAATTAGAGAAGATTGTCAAGTACGCATCAGTGTAACTAAAAATAAAGAAGGTGCATGGAAAGTCATGCATTTTAAAGAAGGATATAGTCATGCACCCCTTACACCATCAAAAACTCAATTTCTCAGGTCACATAGGCATGTTACAAGTGTATACCAAAATTTGATTAACACATTTGGAGAGGCTAACATAAAAACTTCTCAACTAATGTCTATGCTAGAAATTGAAACAGATGGGGTTGAAAATTTTGGTTGTACAGAAAAAGATTTTAGAAATGTCCAGACAAAAATAAAGAAGAGATTAAGGAAATTGATCCCAATTATTAATGAAACATTGCGAGGAAATGAAAGAGTTGAATGACTTCTTTTTTATTGCTATAAAGTTGATGAGGAGGGTAGATTGAAGCATTGTTTTTGGGTGGATGGAATTGCAAGAAAAAATTATTAGTTTTTCTCAGATGTAATGATTTTTTATACAACATATGATAAAAATAAATATCCACTTATTTTTGCACTATTCACCGAAGTAAACCATCACAGGCAAACAATTACATTTGGATGTGTGTTTTTAAATGAGAAGATTGAGTCGTTTGTGCGGCTTTTTAAAACATTTTTGAAATGCATAGATGGAAGGCATCCCGAGGCAATTGTTACTGATCAAGATCCTGCAATGGATAAAGCAATTAAATTGATAGTTTCTTCAACATATCATCGTCATTACATTTGGCATATCCTTAAGAAGGAAAGTGAAAAATTACGTACAATTGCTCACAAAAGGGAGTTTTATGAGCCATTCCATACTTTAATTTATGGTGCAAAAAACAAAGAAGAATTTTAAAGATAATAGAGTGAAATAATGAAAGACAATTGCTTGGAAGAAAATAAGTGGTTAAAATCCATATATGCAATTTGTCAAGCGAGGGTGTCAGTGTATAATAAAGGTATATTTTTGGCTGGTATAAAAAGTTCGCAATGAAGTAAATCTCAAAACTCACTTTACTCAAGGTATGTGAACAAAAAAACTAGTCTTATTGAGTTTATACATATATTTGAGAGAGCTATCAAAAGATAGAGATTAAATGAGGCAAAAGAATCTTACGAAAACTCATATAAAAGCCTCAAATTTGTCACTCCATTGAAGATAGAATGTAAGATGACAAAGGTTTGCTGTAACACCCCGTTTCGGCTCACCTGTGAACCTACACAAAAATATCACCAGCGACCGAACCGTGTGCTAATGTACTGGTTCGGTTAAGCCGATCTGGATCTGCCCTCAGCGTCTCAAGATGGGGATGCAACCATGAAATGCATGAATGGGAACAATTAGGTCCTAACGTAGTCCTACATGCATATTATGATATGCAAGCAAAACAGAACCATTCAACAAGCAAGAAATTTAAATAAAAAATCTTTAATTTTTTTCCGGAAAAACGGATAAAATCTCTCTTAAAAGTGCAATAGGTGCCAACCTGTCCACAACAAGGGTATATAAATATTTTATCAAAATACGATAAAACATAACAATCTACTATGGCATCCAGTCATTATCTCTTTCGTTTCAATTGAGCCAAGCCTGAACTCGAAACTCACTACTCATTCACATTTATCCGTTCGTCTCATAAGAAGCAATTTATCAAGACAAAAACATCCTAATTATCATCCACACAACATTAACACACCATCATTATACATTACACGCGGCAGGTACATGTGTGTGTGGTTCCATGCTGCTCCTCTGTAGTCCCGACAGCTTTCATCCATCGTATTGCTCCCCTACATATATAGAAAAACCGTCAGTAACGAGTGTTATCGGCCCAGAAAATAACTAATATTAATCTAACACAGGAGAGCAAACTCTCATGTTGAATGAAAACCATATACTTCTTCAAGAACTCTCATTAGGGCACATATGGGAGCCGTCGCCATTGGGCCATCGCCCTCGGGTCGACAGCGTCCCCCTTTCTTTCTCATTTTCATACCTTGGCCATTTCTCTATCGCTTCTCACATCAAATCTCATTCCTTTTTGCTCTCTACACCTTCCATATTACTCCTGGCCTTGAGCACGAAGGCCAAGCACTCTCAGGCAGTCGCCTTTAGTACCCTTTGAACTACAAGTCTAGACATGCTCTGCATTGCAATATTTGTAAACCTCCACACTTCTCCGGGTTTGAGGAACTCAAAGGTGGAGTTGTTCGGATCCTTCGGGAAAGAAGTGGGTTCTCCCCAGCTCCAGAGCCCGCTCTTCCGAGAACACGTCCTATCTGAGGTCTGGCCATCAGTAACCCTCATTCCATCTCTCACTAAAAACGCAAAAACTATACATATATAGGCCTGGGTTGGGATTTATACAATAGGCCTAAAGGCAACTTGTAGTGGATCTTAATTTCAAAAACTGACTCGAGGGATCTTATCGTCGAGGGTTATTAATCCGGAAAAAAACTGTTGGCTAAATGACCCGAGTTAAGTAGTATCCGATAAAACGCCACTTGACTCGTCCTGTACATGATAAATCAAATACACAATAGAATAGCATAAAATAGAGAACGAGTCCTAAACGGACCTAGTAGAAGCTCCAAGTGTGTCCTCGTGCCTAGGCGGCGAGCTCCTACTCCGTACCTACACATCGAAACTAAATACTAACGCCTGCTCATGATGTGAAGTCATACATCCTATATCATACATGCATCCCTCACGCATCAATCAACACACATCAACCTATATCCTAGCAAGTCTATTTAGGCTAGTTTGCATTAGATCATGATCATTACTTAGTTACCATAATTAGTTTCTTAACTTCCATTTTTAACACCACTCAATCAAACAAATTTCATATTTTATCCTTAATCAAATCTACATTTATATATATATAATTACAACACAGAATTCACCAATCCTAACGTGCAATTCTAATAATCAATACTTTTAAATAATTAAATTAGAATAAATTATATCTCACATGATTCGTGGCTCGAATTCGTCACCCAATGGCATCCGAAATTCAATAGGGTTCGATTGGAGGGATTCGGCGGAAGATCAGGTAATTTCCAACGAATTTCGGTGAATCTGGTTTTCCGGCGACTTCCGGCAGTTTTCTGGTGACAGTCCTGGTGGTTTTCTGGCTACTGTTCTGGCGGGGCAATTGGGGTGGCTCGGCGAGCTCATCCCAATGGTGGTGACAGCAAGGATGGCCGCGGCGGCGACGTCGAGTTTGGTCGGGGCGGTCGGTCGTTTCGATCAGGCCCATGACCGGCTTCGACGGCTGCGCTAGGTAAGGGGGAAACGTCGGGGAGGTCAAGGTGGTGGTCGTCGGGATCACGGCGGGTGCAGAGCGGCCCGGACGGTGGCGAATCGACAAGGAGAGCGTCGCGGCTTGTGGGGCGATTCCGGCGTTGTGGCGGCGAGACGGTGGCCGGGGTTGGTCGTGGCAGGGCAGCATTGATCGGCTATAATGCGACGTTGGCGGCAATCTCAAGGGCGGTAGCGGCTAGGGTTTTGGAAGGGGGAAGGTGGTGGGAGGGAGAAAAACACCCATAGTGGCAAACTCGTAAATAAGTATTGACTCGATTTCTACTCGAGTCAAAATAATAACTAGTTTGTAATAATCCTAAAAAAATCTTAAAAAATATGAAAAAAATCCCATAAAATAAAACAAATACAACAACATCCAAATGACATGTTCTATAACTAGTAACCTACCCGAATATGATCTAACGCGTCCTAATGCGTTATTCGGCCTAAAACTATTTCTCTAATCAATTACATAAAAGAAAAATACTGCATACTTTCATATATTCTGATAACTCATTTCTCACCATCTTTTCGATGTTATCATCATATATTCAGGTACACCTGACTCTCATCGCTCATAACTCACGGCTGGCCTTGACTCAACATGTGGTTCATGAAACTGACTCAACTCGAACCAACGGTTGAACCGACTGATTCGGTAACGTAAAACTCTGACTCGAGTCATGGGTTTTATATTTGCACTTGAAAAATATTTTATAAGTTTCAAGAAGAACTACAATACAGTTTGGTTTGTTGCTTATCTCATAAGAAATTAGATGGGGAAGATGTTGAACAGTATGATGTAACATGCTGTAAAAATAATAAAGAGTTGGTTGCTAGTGTTACTTACTTAACAGTAGATGCACATGTAGTTGTCAACTTTTAGAAAGTGAAGGTATTCCATGTAGGCATTTGATGTATATACTGAGATTGAATGAGGGTAATATAACTTCGTGAGGGGGTTTCAAGTGGCAATTTTTTAAAATAAAAATTGACTCGACCTCAGCTTAAATTAAAAATAATAACTAACCCTTAATAAATTCTAAAAAAGTCAAAAATAGTATGAAAAAATATAATAAAATATAATACAGTCAATATCATCAAAATACCATGTTCTATAACAAATAACCCACCCAAACTGCAATATAATGCATCTTAATGCGTTATTCGGCCTAAAAATAATTTTACTATCAAATACGTAAAAAATAACCGGTATATTATCATACACTCTGATACCTCATTTCTCAACATTTTTTTCACGTTATCATTATATACTCAGATACACTTGACCCTCATTGTTCATAACACACGATCGGCCTCGGCTCAGTACACATATTATAAAACTAACTCGACTCAAACTGATGGCTGAACCAACTGGTTCGCTAATATAAAACTTTGATTCGAATCAGGGGTTTTAGAGTGGAATGTTCTTAAGAATTATGGAAGTTGCATTGTGTGCACTCCTTACATAGCCGCCTACGAAGACCCATAAAGTGATTCCAAAAAGACTAATTTTCATAGAAAAGATAAGTCTAGCTCTCAGTCTGACAAGAGAAGACAAATTAGAATTCAGATCGATTGACACCGTCTATCAAGATTGGCTAAAAGGGTCATGAATGAATCAACAATATCATTGAAGATGGCTAGCTAGAAGCCAATTTGTCGGGTATGTCTCTCATTTTGAGAAACTTCACATTGATATATAGCATACATCAATAATATATATATATATATATATATATATATATATATATATATATATATATATATAGGGCAACGCTATGGTGCGTTGCCCTCCTTTGGCAGCGCACCATGCGCTGCCAAATCTGGGCCGTTGGATTGAAATCCAGCGGCCTAGATTTCACTATCCTAAATTTGATTTTCAAACCCATCAGACCCGCCCTAGACCCGCCCACCCATTTGTCCGCGGGGCTCGTCGGACCGTCTGCTTGTCGGCGGCGGCTCATGAGACAGCCCGCCCCCCAGATGGCGGCGCCCCCGCCGCTGCCCCCTCTCCCGCTACGACGACCCCCCCAGCCCCGCCAGCGCCCTCCCCCGGCCCCTGCCTGCCGCCCACCCCCCCCCACCCTCGCCCGCCCGTTCGCCCGTCCGCCCGCTCGACCGCCCACCGCCGCTGCCCGATCCCTGCCACGGAGCCCCATCCCGCCGCCCCCTCCCACCCCGCCGTGCGCCCTCCGCCACCACACCCCCCATCCCCGTTCCCCCCATGCCCCCGGCCGCACCCTTCCAAACCCCCCCCAGCACCGGCGGGGCAAGAGGGAGGCGGCGGGATGGGGCGCCGCGGCGGGGAGCTGGCGGCGGCGGAGGGCGGTTGAGCGAGCGGACGGGTGGGCGAGCGGGCGAACGTACGGTCGGGTTGCGGGCTGGCGGGTCTCAGGCGGGTCTGGGCGACTTATCAAATCTGGGCTGCTGGATTGAAATCCAGCGGCCCAGATTTAGCACCGCGTGGTGCGCTACCAAAAAGGGCAGCGCACCATAGAAAAATTATATATATATATATATATATATATATATATATATATATATATATATATATATACATACATATATAGGAATATATTACTATGCGCTGCAAAACCTTGCAGCGCATAGGCAGTTATCTATGTCGGCCGTTGGATCAAAATCCAACGGCCGACAATCAATCTACTTCCTTCTCTCTTTTTTTTGTTTCCTTCCCCCTCCCCACCGCCGGATTCCGCCGCCGCCCCGGCCACGGCCCGCCCGCCATCGGCCCCGCCCGGCCACCGGCCCCGCCTGCAGCCGCCGTCCCCCACCGCCACCGTCCGTAGCCGCGGCGGCAACCCCCGCGTCGCTTCCCCCACCCCTCCGGGCCGCCACCTTCCTCCCCCGCCCCCGCCCGCAGCCGCGGCCCCCTGCGTTCTCCCCTCCCCGAGCGCCACCGTCCGCCAACCACCCGGCCAGCGTCGCGGCCTCGCCGCCCCCGCCCACCCCCGTGCTCGCTCGCAGTGAGCTCCGACTGCTCACGGCCGCCCGCGCCCCGCCGCCGCCACACGTTTTCCAGTCGGCCCACCAACCCCCGAGCGGCGACAGCGTTGGCGAGCGGCCGGCCGGCGGCGAGTTAGCCGGCGGTGGGATGGCGCCGCGAAACAGAGGGAGAGGGAGGGAGAAACAGGGGAGGGTATTTTTGTAATAAAAACTTGACTCGAGTCGGGATCGAGTCAAGTTTTTATTAGGAAATAAATTTTAAAAAGAATAAAATAATTTCGTTAAAAAAATTGACTCGATCCCGACTTGAGTCAAGTTAATATTATGAAATAAATTTGAAAAAAAATAAAATAATTTCATATAAAAAACTTGACTCGATCTCGACTCGAGTCAAGTTAATATTATAAAATAAATTTTAAAAAAATAAAATAATTTCGTTAAAAAAATTGACTCGATCCTAACTTGAGTCAAGTTAATATTATGAAATAAATTTAAAAAAATAAAATAATTTTATAAAAAAATTTGACTCGATCTCGACCGGAGTCAAATTAATATTATTGAATAATTTTTTAAAAAAATAATTTCGTAATAAAAACTTGACTCGAGTCGGGATCGAGTCAATAATATGAAATAAATTTAAAAAATATAAAATAATTTTGTAATAAAAACCTGACTCGATCATGTGCGGGACCGAGTCAAGTTTTTATTACAAAATAACTTTATTACCGAATAAATTTTTATTACAAAATAAATTTTTAAAAAGTAAAATAATTCCGTAATAAATTATTTTAACTCGAGTCAGGATTGAATAAAGTTTTTATTACGAAATTATTTTATTTAATTTTTTTTGTAATATTAACTTAAGTCGGGATCGGGTTAAGTTTTTATTATGAAATTATTTTATGTTTTTAAATTTATTTTGTAATATTAACTCGAGTCCGATTGAGTAAAATTTTTATTACCAAAATACTCTCCCCTGTTTCTTCCTCATTTGTTTTGGCGCGCCACCCCCCTCTCAGAGACCTTGCCACTGGCAGCCCGCTGGCCAACAATGTCGCCGCTTCGGGGCTGGATGGGCCTGCTGGGAAATGTGTTGCGCCGGTCTCGTGTGGGACCGAATAAAGTTTTTATTACAAAATTATTTTATTTTTTAAATTTATTTCGTAATATTGACTCGATCTCGTGCGGGATCGAGTCAAGTTTTATTACAAAATTATTTTATTTATTTTTTTAATTTATTTCGTAATATTGACTCGATCCCATGCGAGATCGAGTCAAGTTTTTATTATAAAAAATTTTATTTTTTAATTTATTTCGTAATATTAACTCGAGTCCGGGACCGAGTCAAGTTTTTATTACGATTATACCCTCCCTTGTCTCCGCTCTCCCCCCCCCCCCGCTCCGCTCGTGCCACCCCACCGCCGGCCACCGCGGGGGTGGGGGGTGTGAGGATTTGGGGGAATGGCGAGGGTGGGCGGCGGCCGAGCGGGGCAGGGGCGGAGCGGGGGCAGGGGCGGGCAGGCACGGGGGCAGGGGCGGGGCGGCGGCCGGGCGGGCGGGGCGGGGCGGGGCCGGGGTTGGGGGCCGGCGGCGAGGGCATGGGCACGGCGGGCGGGGGCCGGGAGGGGCAGGGGCAGGCGGCGGCTGGCAGGGGCAGGGGCAGCGGCCGGGCGGGGCAGGCGGCGGCAGGCGGGCGGCGGGGCATGGGGCGGCCGGCAGGCGGCGGCCAGCAGTGGCGGCGCTGCGGCAATGGTGGGGGGGGGGTGATTGTGTGGCTGATTGTGGACCGTTGGATTAGATCCAACGGTCCACATTTGGCAGCGCATATGCGCTGCCAAAATAGGGCAGCGCACGGTAGCGCCTTATCCTATATATATATATATATATATATATATATATATCACAATATCTGTTTTGTTATTAGCAGGTATGCAAGTGGGTGAACGCTTTGATTAAATCGTGTGACAAGCAGCAGCCCTAGCCGTCAGCCTTCCTCCAAAAGAAATTAATTGTTCCAAGTCTCCATTTTGTCCGCGACGAGGTGATTTATTTTGATGGAATCTTGTATTTGTCATTGCATAATTTTAAA
>JAURVB010002091.1:0-10527 GCA_033002965.1 Piper betle
AAATATTACTTGACTCGTCTCCGACTCGAGTCAAGTATAATAACTAAGTCGTATTAAATCCTAAAAAATTCATAAAACTGGGAAAAATCCCGTAAAATCAAACAAATACCAAAACATCGTAATGATATGCTCTAGAACTATCAACCCACCCAAAATGCCCGTAACGCGTCCTAACGCGATAAACGGCCTAAAACTAATTCTACGATCTATTATATATAAAAATAATAATTAAAAAATGACTGACATACTCTCATATATCTGATAACTCATTCTGTTCTGCTGTGTTCATGACGTTATCATCATATACTTGGGTATGCATGACCCTCATAGCTCATACACGCGACCGGCGTCGGCTCGGTACACGTGTCCTGAAACTGACTCAACTCGAAAAAATAACGGTCGACACGACCAGTTCTGAATATAAAACCCTAACTCGAATCGTGGGTTTTACATCGCCTGCTTCCACTATAGAAGATAAAGGATGTTCTACACCTCTATCAATCCAAAGTTTGAAGTCCAAGCTAATCAAGGAAAAAGACTTTTCGAAAAAGATGAGCTTGATAAAGAAAAGATGGAAGATCAGCTTGCTGTCAGAACAACTTCAACACAAAAGGAAGTCAAGTCAAAGATCTCAAAAACAAGACTTCGCTTGATGTGCAGCTTTGGCGGAAAGATAGTAATCCAGGGAAGGAAGCAACACTACTTTGGAGGAGACACACGACTGGTTGTACTGGAGCATGATTGTTCTTATTCAAGTCTTGTCGCCCAAATCAGGGGTACATGTTCTACCAGCATCCCTTTGGTGATTAAGTGTCAGCTACCCGGTGAAAGCTTCAATTACCTTATCACAATCGCCAATGATGAAGACTTGGTAAATATAATCAAAGAACAAGAGGAGTTCAACACAAGTCATGAATCAACATCTCGTCTCCACTTCTTCGTGTCACCAAAGATGTCAAGATCGCAATCCAACCAGACATGGGACAAGAAGTTGGGGGCTCCAATCAAAATCACTGCTGCTAGAAGGTTTAAAAGAGAAGCAGCCAACAACTCAACAAATAGTAGGAGGCATCATAAAAGATCAAGGTCACCTCCATACTATGGGCAGAAGAAGTTTGATGCCCTAAGGAAAAATCCACAAAAAGAAATTTGGATTTGGAGGCCACGAGTGTCGAGTGAGAGAGTCACTCCTCAAGATCAAAATGATGGTCAATGGCCACACTATAACCCACGAGGAGTCACCTTAGGCTAAATTATGAAAAAAAAGAATGAAAAATGAATAAAAATGTTTTGCCGATTCTTCTTTCTCAGATTGCGAAAAATCGGCAAGGGGGCTGATGTTCGTCCAAATTTTTCACCGCACCCCTCGGCTCAATCATGATGGTTAACCCAGCCAGTCGTGGTTGAACCCGTGGTTATGCCTAATTTAATAGAAATAAGATACGTGAGATTTATTCGGAAGGAGGGAAAGGGGTGGAAGCCGGAACACCAAGCACCAAGGGGTGGAAGCCGGAACACCAAGCACCAAGGGGTGCATGTGTTGGCGTGCAGCACTTCAGCCGGGTGTCTATATAAGGAGATGTTATCCTTGTGTAGAGGGGGAGAAAAACAAAATCAGATCAAAAGTGATCAAGTGTGGGTGAGTGCCTCCCTGCGTGGAGATGTGAGGTAGTGTCGGGTAAGGGGATTGCCGGTGTGTGGCTGCAACCAGCCTTGGTCGGGGCCAAGTGCTGGGCACACCCGGTAAGCTGTCGGTGCAGCGTTGTCCACCTGTGACCGAACCATCCAGTTCTATTCCAGCAGCCTCGAGCCTGCGTGCCGAGTGCTGGGGAAGTCCTGTCGAGTGTGTGTGTCGAAATGGCCATCCCACCGAGTGCATAAGAATTGTCTAAGTGTTATTGGATACTTGTGACTCTTTAGTCTCATCCCGCTGTCTCTTTGCGCGGCAAGGGCGCCTCGGTCCCACCGAACCCTTCCAACCCGACGCGGGAACACTCTAACCCGCACCAGCGGACGAACCCGCGCCCGAACAATATACTATCAAATTAAATTTTATTACTTGACAATATATACTTAATTTAAAATTTTTCCTTTTTATGTAATTTATAAATAAATTTTTTTTAAAAAAAATGGACCAATCAAAATAGAACCGTAGATAATTGCCATTTGAAGTGTAGTCAGTCGTATCACGCCACGTTGTCGATTGTGATTGGCAGATAAAAACGGGCACAGTAGTCACGCGTACAGCGGTTACCATCATACACCCTAACCGACTTATAAATGGCGAAAGTGAGAGGGACAAAAGGCGGGAAAATTGAGTCTCCGAAAAATTAGGATAGAGCTTCCGAAATGAGCAGCTGCGATCCCGGCTCCACGCCGGCATCGTCCACCAAATCGCAGGCGACGGAGGAGAAGTCGCCGGCGTCGGCCGAAAATTCTCTGGAGACGGCAGAGAAGTCGACAGCGTCTGCCGAAAAGTCGTCGGACGGCGTCCCCGTCGAACTCCCGGCGCCGGAGGGTTGGACGAAACTGGTTCGGATTCGCGGCTCCCTGTTGTTCTTGGTCTGAATCTTTTTTTGATGTTCTATATACATTGGTTTGATTTCTTGTCGAAGAGGTGGTTCGATGATATCATGGTGTTCTTGAAGATTTCTGCTCATTTGCTTCTTGTTGTTGTTGTTGTCGTTGTTCCATTTGTCGTCGTCGTCGTTGTTGTGCTGCTTATTTCGGTGATTAGTAGTTTGTTTTTGCGATTTAGGCTGTTGTCGAAATGGGGATATGGATTTTTTGTTGGGTTTGTTGACTTGGTACCGTTGTTGTTGTTGTGCTTCTTGTTTTGGTGAGTAGTGTTTTGTTTTCAGGATTTTGGGGGTTTTCGAAATGGCGATGTGGAATTTTTGTTGGGTTCGATGATTTCGTATCATTGTTGTCGTGTTGTTGTTCTGCTTGATTGGATGATTACTCCTCTTTTTTAAAGGATTTGGGTGGTTGTTGAAATGGGGGGTGTGGGTTTTCTGTTGGGTGTGATGATTTAGTATCTTTTTGTCGCATAAAATTTTCCCCGTTGCATGTGAACAGTTCACCACTGAGCTGTGTGATTTGTTGGTTTGGGTTTCTACATTGAGTGTTGAGATGGGACGTGTGGTCGGGTTGTCGATTCTTGCTTGGTTTGGTCATTTGTAATGGTTACCACTCTTATGCCCTTTGGTTGCTTGGTTTGGTCATTTGTAATGGTTACCAATCTTTGGGCTCTTTGGGCCCCTAAATGCGGACAATAAGGTTACCAATCTCCCTTTCGGCTCCCCAACATCCGATGTGGCAACCCAACTCCCAACTATCCAACTATCATCGTCTGACAATCTCCCTTTCAGCTCTCCCTTTCGGCCCCCAACAACCCAACTCTCCCTTTCGGCTCCCCCTAACAACCCAACTCCCAACTATCCAACTATCATCGTTTGACAATCTCCCTTTCGGCTCTCCTCCCCCCTTAACAAACCAATCTCCCTTTCGGCTCCCCCCGTAACAACTCAACTCCCCTTGGCTCCTAACTATCCAAATATCATCGTTTGACAATCTCCCTTTTGGCTCTCCCCCCCTAACAAGCTCTCCCTTTCGGTCCCCAACAACCCAACTCCAACTATCCAACTATCATCGTTTGACAATCTCCCTTTCGGCTCTCCCCCCTAACAACCCAACTCCCCTCGGCTCCTAACTTGATAGGTTCTTCTTCACCAGCGTCGCCAAGGATTCCTTTCCCTCGACTCTGCTTCCTACTCTGCTTCACGGGCGCCATGGCGATGACGACCTGCAGGTGATGAAGATGGAATCGAAGTGGAATTGGTATGGATGGAAGCAAGGACGGACCTTTCTCCCTGGTTGTTCTTCCTGAAAAGTCGGAAGAGAATAACAAACTAAAACGAAGATTTATTATCACCCAAAGATGCCAATTACAATTCCCACACTCTGTTTTTATATCCCCTGTTTCACAAACCCCATCCCTGTTGTTTCCCTCCAACCCTTACATTCAAACGCGTGCCCATTATATTCATACCAATACCCTCCCCTTTGAAAATAACCTTGTCCTCAAGGTTAGTAAAGATTACAGTTTACAAAGAACAGTTTCATTTGAGCAGTAGAAGGTAAAGAAGTTTGTACTAGAACATCAGCTAGAACTCCTTCGTTGCCAACTTGTCCCATGGCTTTTGCAGTCAGCGCACCAATCTTCCTTTCTCCATTAGATGTTATAGTCCCAACCTGTGCTATTTCTTCAATCGAGTTGATCATTCGCGTTCGACTGTTCAAATTGGTCACTACTGCATCAATAGCCATTGTAATGCCACGCCTCAAATCCATTGCATCCATCCCAGTAGCAACAGACTTGCATCCGTCGGGAAATATGGCATGGGTAAGGATAGTGGCACATGTAGTACCTTCTCCTTGCCATATCCTCAGTGACATTAGCCTCTCTGTTTCTGCAAGACTGGCTCCCATATCCTTCAGCCTGTCCTAAACTCAATGTTCTTTGTCTATACTCGTCTCTCTATCTTTGAGTAACCTTAGAGCACAAAGCTCTATTGAATCACATCATCTCCATCTGATATACATGATTAGACTTTCCATATGGGTTCCTTTTCGATGGGTCATATCACTTGGATGCTCATTTTTAATCTCACAATTGTAGAGAGCTCCTGCCAAGAAAAGAAATCAGCTGTGCTGGATTAACTGCTGGCCTGCAGGCTTCTCAATGGCTACTGCTTTAGATTCGACATAGATTGGAGCTTTCAGGTTAAAGCAAGCTTCTTATTAGTAGATCTGAACCAGCTAACAGTGGTGCATTGCCTATTTGACATGGCTGCATGTTGACTAGAAGCAACACTCATGAAAGGTTTCGCTTAGGAGACTTTCCATGCAGCTCACCTTCGCTCACCTCCATTGTCGACAGTTGACAAAAGACTCATTGATGAGTCATTCTGTATCTGTGCTCTGTCATTTGAGTTTTGGTAAGGCTAATTAACAATGAGCCATAACTCCTCTAGTTTACTCTCCATGGCATCTTTAGATTGCAGTTTATCAAGTATACACGTTGATGATCACTTTCAATTCTGGATTTAATAGTCTTCTTAGCACCTTAACTGTTTGCAGCAAAGTTTATATCTATGCATGACCAACTTCTGCTGTAAGCCATGTCATTTCCCAGTACAACTTCTGTTCACTAATCAGATTAACAACATAGACATCACTCTGAACAGAATCGAGGATCATTCCCAATCTGCTTATTGAAGTTTCCATCAGTCCAATTCTACGTTCTACAGTCTCTTCATTAACATGACATTTCTCATCTGGGCCTGGTGTCGAATTCCATCTTACGAGCAAGCATTAGTAGAGGATCTGGACATTGGAATCTGGGAATCTTCTCATCAGTGCGTAAGAGATAGGCTGTATACTCAGACATTTTTCGCAAAGACAGATCTCTTTCTTGTGACATAATTCTCGGTTCGTTGGGAGGAAGAATCAGTTTGAAGCTTCTGTGACAGCTGGGACATGGTCATTCCTTGTTTGAAAATTGTGACAATTGCTGCTGCTGCTCTATGCCAAGTTCTCTCAAGATAGAGTTGGCATTCATCCCCACAACGAATTCTCTTCCCCTCCAATTCACCGAGTCATCCAGAATGTTCTGCGTTTCAGCCATGATCACGCTTTTTCTGAACTTCAACAAAGATTTAGATTCACTTAGCCCCTTAATTATGCAGTCTTCATTCCCGAAATTCTTTTCTCTTACCATCAGATTATCATCACTCTTTTTGGTGGCAATGTCTTCCTATAATCAGCTTCAGCTGTAGCAATTCTTTTAATGCCAAGATGATTTGCAATACCAGCAAGCTTTCCACAAATTGTAGACAACTTTTTCAAGGTAGGATGCTGCGCTTGCATATCTTGTGACTTGTCAGCAGACTTTGGAAGCCCAAGAGCAGATGCATTGTCTTTCAAGGAGACCATGCTTCTTCTTAAAGAAGGTAGAGTCCTATATGTGGCAGCATTCATGCTTGGATCAAAACCACCAGGTCCATTAAAATTGAAATCTAATTTGTCAAGTTTGAAGCCCTTTTTCTTGCTTGGAGGTGTGCCACAGTCAAAATCACCATCCTCAGCCACTTTGATTGATTTCCAGGAGGTGAGAAAATCCTCCTCTCCTTCAAGAAGTGTGATTCTCTTTTTTGTGTCAGCAGAAACAGGTGCCTCATTTTCTGCCATCGCTTGTGACATTTGTGGAACTAAAGCTGGAGATCTTGTTCGATCGTGGGAAACCCTTGTTGTCAACCTACTGAATCGAGTTGTATACTCTTGATAGTCTGATTGTCCTAATTGCAGGTTCATGGTATCTTCCAATTGCGCCCAAGAAGATATTTCTTGATGTTGTTGCAGCACATCAAATTTCTCTGCTCGCCTGAACCAAGAATTAGGATCCTTTGAACCATCGAATTCTGGAAAACTGATCTTGGATCCCCTCACATAAGCCTCACTTGGAATGTTATGCAAGAAGCCCTCCTGGACATTCTGTCGAACAGGTTCCATGGCAAATCTGGGCGTCATGACTGGTCCTCCAAATTGCTGATGTCTACCAACAAACAACATGGCATGCTCTTCCAAATGGTTATTACCACGGATTCCCTGCAATTGTGGTCCACTCCCTGAATGCATCAAGAACTCCTCCTGTTGCAATGGATGGTGGATGCCCTGCAATTGTGGTTGTCCACTCCCTGAAGACCACATCTGCTCCTGCTGTTGAAGACTGATGTTGATGCCCTGCACATGATCGTGGAGATCTACGCCAATTGCAGAAACCCTAATCATTCGAGGTACCAATCCCCTCTCGATGCCCCAATCCATCAATTCTTGATTGTAACAATAATTCCAATTTTGCAGACATATTGGAAACAGCAGCAAGCAATTGATATTGAACCTTACGAATTTGTGCAAATTCTTCAGAATTGGATGAAGAACTCTTACCTCCCTCGCCAGGCTCTGATACCAATTTGATAGGTTCTTCTTCACCAGCGTCGCCAAGGATTCCTTTCCCTCGACTCTGCTTCCTACTCTGCTTCACGGGCGCCATGGCGATGATGACCTGCAAGTGATGAAGATGGAATCGAAGTGGAATTGGTATGGATGGAAGCAAGGACGGACCTTTCTCCCTGGTTGTTCTTCCTGAAAAGTCGGAAGAAAATAACAAACTAAAACGAAGATTTATTATCACCAAAGATGCCAATTACAATTCCCACACTTTGTTTTTATATCCCCTGTTTCACAAACCCCATCCATGTTGTTTCCCTCCAACCCTTACATTCAAACGCGCGCCCATTATATTCATACCATAAAGCAAAGAGTATATATTGAATTAGATGATGACGATGGAGAAGTTCTAACACGAGTGGGAGTAGAAGCTCCCTGAAAACAGCCTTCCAGATTTCCTTGTTCACGTGTGCGTCGAAGTACCCCTCGTATTGTATCAAACACCCTTGTGATACACACGTGTAAATAAAATATTGTATTTATCCATATATATTGTCAAAAATATTAATTATATATAAAAATTAACATTAATAAATAAATAAGCAACTTTAATCATGTACGAATCTTAATTCAAGTGTGTATTATTAAGTAGCCATACTTATTTAAGTAAAATTATATTTCATGACTTATTTAATAATAAATAATAATAATAATAATAGTCTTAAAGTAAGTAACAATCAATAGGCCCGTATAACTATTAATTTAGGGGATAGTCAACCATAACACTAAGAATTAGAATATATATAATGAGAGCAAAAAATACTTAGTATATTATTTTTTTCAAACCTTTATATTTCAGTATAAGGGAGTGGAAAAATATATAATGAGAGCAAAAAATACCTTAGAGTACATTGTTACATATAAATTAATTTTTTTAAAAAATTATTAAGCTTATTTAAATAGGTAAAATCCTACTCTCATGTCATTGTGCACGGTTGATTCTAGCATCTTTTTTTTTTGGAAGGAAAAGGTATCAAGGCATTAGAAAGAATTACTAAACTAGAAGCCAAAATACAGTCGATCATGGTTCAATTTTTCATGAGTATGAGTTCAGTTATTGTAATTAGTATCCATCTATTTATTATTTAAATTTATATCGGTATCAACAAGCAAATCCATAATAGCAAAAAAGATAATTGAGTGAGTTTTTCCAGGCAAGGCCAAACAAGTTTATTTGAGAAACAAAATTTACTAATTATAAGCAAAATCTTATAATTAAGACTGCAGAGCAACTTTGGTGGCATTAATATACAATAGGGCTTGTCGCCATCCTCTAATTCAGACTCTGCCAATAAAAAGATTTTGATCCTATGATAGCAAAAAATGGGTGGAGTTGTTATCTTAGACTGAAAAAAAAAGCTCACATTATTTAATCGGAAGAAGGATGCCCACAATAATAATATATAAAATTATTCTAAGATCATGATTTGAGTTAGAATTATTTTCTTTCAAATGTTATTAGTAGTGATTTTGGTTACTAATTCTTTGTTTCTTTCTCTTATATTTTAAATTATATTATTTTCTATTAAAAGAAGTAAGAAGTTGTATGTTATTAAATATTACATCATATGTTAATTAAATTATTAAAATTTATATATATATATATATATATATATATTTACTTTTACGCATATATAAAGAAAAGAATAATTGTGCACTATGAAATTCTACCTTATATTTATTAAGTCAAAAAAATATTTCTTATTTCTTTTCAATTTTTTATCTCTCCCCTTCTCATACACTACTAGAAACAAAGGCAGTACTATCTAATCAAGCAAAAACTATTTTTTGACGGTAGAAATTCTTTATAATCAAACATATTGATGGTAGTATTTGAGTAGGTAAGTTTCGAGTTTACGCCAAACTCAATGTTTTGAGGGAATTTTTGTTTACCATAAAAAATCTTGACAGTAGCAAAGCTCTATTTTATATTATATCAGTACTCTGCGAATTAGTTTGTTCATGCACTTAGAATTCTGATTATAAATTTATTTAGGGTGTTATTACTTCTTTATTAGCATCCTATATGCAGGAATGCACCATATAATATAATATTTAGGCATGAATGAGTGAGTTATAGCTAATAGGTATCATGCTTTTTTTTTCCAATTTTAGTCTCTGATATTAATATAATGTGTTAATTAATGCTTCACTTATGATTACTTATATGTAACAAGTTACATACATTTTAGATTCTAAGTACATATAATTACTTATAGGAAAATTTAGATAAGGTACACCCCATATATAACTTACGTGAGTGACACATCTAATTTGGACGTTTTTTAGTAGATTCTTAGGTATTATATGAAAATTAGATCGCACAAGTAGAAAATTGATTATTTTTCCATTAAAATATTACTTATTCTTAAATTTTTAAAAATTCACTAGATTAAATAGATTTAAAATCAATTTTATTACAATTACGTTAATATTTAAAATGAAAATATTAACAATATAAGATTGATACCCTAATTCTTTATTTTTATGTCTATCAATATAGATTTGTGTAGTAGGACCCACCAAATCACTCAAAATCGAAGTCATATCTCGTATCTACTATTATTATATACTATAGCAGCAAGATGTAATTTTTTTGCTAGTGTTTCAACCTTCTCCTCTAACATGGTTAATTCTAGCCCCTTACCTCGTGGGCAATACCTGGCTTGGCTGCCTTCTCCCCCATTGTTCGGATCCCACCCCACAGTGTCCGCTAAAATTCTTAGGTTATCTCCCATATTATATGTTCATAAATGTTGGTTGTTTTTTTCGGTACTTGGAGCCAGCAACTTCCTGGTGCCTATTCTTACCACCTCAGCCTTCAACGTGTCCTTTAGGAAAACAATTGAGCAGGTTCGTTAGCATGGTGATGTTTGCGTAGTGATCGTCATTTGCTAATAATAATTCCTTATTTTGTTTGCTTTTTACGTACGTGTATCTTGGCGTCAAATATATCGGTAAGTGATTCTATATGGCTATTTTTCATGGCTTGGAGCAAATTTTAATAGATACAGTTGTTGATTATCTATGTTTATTTCACGTCGTCAGTCTTCCTTCTTTCTATGTTGATAAGCATCTTTATATATCATGATCAGTATATATACCAATCAAGTTTATATACCAAGACTAAAGCCGATGATCATGGTGCAGGCACTATTCAATTGCTCGACTTTCTCAAGCATATAGTCACTACTAATAAATATACATGCATATATATGCATACATACATGCATATATATATATATATCCACATGAGAATGAACCACTGAGAATTAATTGTTATAAGCACTTCAAGCTGTAGCAAAGTTGTTTCCTTTCTTTAATATATGTGATCATATCCATAAATTAATCTTCCTTCTGATTGGATTAACTCTCCATGATCTTTTTCGTGGAGATTGTTTCCTTGACTCCACAACTCTTCATAAAATTTCCTTTCATGCTGGTATGAATAAAGCG
>JAURVB010002092.1:0-14573 GCA_033002965.1 Piper betle
TTGTACCAAGAATCCAACTGGAATCGCGGCGGAATCGCGGCGCTCGCGTCGGCCGGCGGAACCCGAGTTCGGTGGCGGTCGCAACGTCTACGGCGGAGGGCGGAGCTGAGGTCGGAGTCGGACGGCGGTGGCCTGGTCGGACGGAGGACGGCGGAGGGAGGACGGCACAAGCGCAGGGGAGGGCGGCGGAGGAAGGTCGGAGCTCATGCGAATCGGGGGGGGGAGGGTATGATTTAGGCTTTTAAATCCAAATTACCATTTTACCCATGCTTAAATAATTTAATAAAAACTTATACCTTAGGGTATTTTGGTAATTTCCTAAAAAAACCGATTCCGATTTAAATCGGCCGATTCCGATTCCGAGTTAAATCGGTCGGAATCGGGTCAAAACGGGCCAGATTCACGACCCGATCTTCGGGGCCGACCGAGTCGGCCCCGAAATCGGATTGGCGCGACGCCGATCCGATTTAAATCGGTCGATTCCGCACGGAATCGGCTGATTCGTGCATCCCAGGTATATACCAAAAACAAGTATATAGCCGATGATCATGGTGCAGACACTATTCAATTGCTCGACTTTCTCAAGCATATAGTCACTACTAATAAAATATACTAAATACATACATACATATATATATATATATATATATATATATCCAAATGAGAATGAACCACTGAGAATTAATTGTTATAAGCACTTCAAGCTTAAGCAAAGTTGTTTCCTTTCTTTAATATATGTGATCATATTCATAAATTAATCTTCTTCTGATTGGATTAACTCTCCATGATCTTTGTCGTGGAGATTGTTTCCTTGACTCCACAACTCTTCATAAAATTTCTTTTCATGCACCATTCTCTAACTAATATTCACCAACACTGGAAGGTGTTTTAATCAAAGAACCACCAATGTTAGCAGACCCATAATCGAGTATCCCAGAAGCCCATGAGTAGTGCATTAGTGACCGTGTACCAGAAGGAAAAGAGTAAATATTAATGTTAGATGTATAAACTCCTCATTCAGACTCTCAGAGCAAGCCCCATGGGTGGTACAAGAGTCAACCTGTCACAAGCATCCGTTTGGCGGAAAAACATAGAAAAGCTAGTTGATAGATGTTGATTGACACAGTGGAAGGATTCATTTAACATTGAAAGGGGATACCTGGATGTGAAGACTGGGAACATGGTATGTTCTCTCTAACTTATTCAATTAACCTAGTATTATTAAGTATTATATGACATGTTCAAGCCTTTGTTATAGTTGATTTCCCAAACAATCGGTGATTCGAGTGTGTTGGGCGGGCCCTGGTGGATCGTCATGGTTCTTCTCAAGGTTCATGAAGAGCATGTCCTCTTATTTATATTACAGCATGTTGAGTTTGATTACCTGTTCTATCGGACTATGAAAAAGAAAAGGTTGTCCGCAATTGTCACCGGCAGCTGTGCATATTGAAAGTAGTATCGGAATTTCGTTTCTTAATCTAAAATATCTTTGTCATAGATCATTTTGAAATGCTAAAATTATTTAAACAATACAGAAAGCAAGAAGTTGGTATTGTTGATACAAGATCGGAAACAAAAGTGTCGAAAGATTGAACCAACAAATATATGATTTTCTAGTACTTCGGCATTGACATATTCCTCTCAAGATGAGTGAGGGAGGAACCAAATGGGAAAAGAGAAAGTCGACTTTGATACACCTGGATAGAAAGGTTGGATGCTCTTGTCTTCCAAGCTATACACCCCCATGTCTTCTCCCCCTTCAGCTTCGATAGATGGTAAAAAGGCATCGTCATAGTCATCAGTGAAATAGATGCAATTCCTTCTGAAAGGCTTGTTAAGGTACTTGGAAGTGGTTGGCAGACATATTGAATCATTGTACCCAACAAAGATAGCATAATCACCTACGTCTTGGATTTCGACCACTTTCTTACCTTCCAAATCCAGTTTATAAACGTTGAAACCAAGCGTATGATAACTCGAGCATTCAAGATCATGAGGATGATCGAATTGGCGACGCCTCTCGACAACGAGAAGTTCCCCTTTGCAATCGACAATGTAGTAACCCCAATTGCCGAGAGAATTGGGCACAGAAGCAATTTCCGATGCTTAGGTGCCGATTTGTTGCTAATGTCACAAGATAAGACGTGGCCTGAACCGGCCATGGCATAGAATTGGCCTCCTGCAAAGGCGACCTCAACTTGGGTGCCGGCTTCAAAACTGGTCCATTTCTCATCACCAGACCTGCAAAAGGCTAGGCATGCTGTGTGGGAGTTCAAGTGGACTGCCATGACAACAAAATCACCATGTCAGGCTGCAGTGTTTGCGGACAAGTAGCCCTCATCATGAAAATATCTCGAACCACCAGGCAGTCTACAATGCAGAAATCGGGTACGTCTTCAAAGGTTTGTAGCGGGGGAAGTTCGATTTCAATACCATTGAGGGGGTTTAGTAGGTGGAACCGCAAATCTTTGCGGCAGTCATCCCAACAAAAGTACGTTTAGTAGGTTGGCCCGCACCAAATCGAACACAAGTGGGGAGACCCAACAATCTTTGGGAGAGGGGTAGAGAAGATCATCTTGTATATCATCCCAAGTGCTCCTCATCGAACATGTAGCTAAGCTAGTTTTCTTGATAGTACTATTGTCCGTGTGTATGGTAAAGCAAAGAGTATATATATATATAAGAATTAGATGATGATGATCATAGTGGTAGGGAAATATATAAGATGGAGAAGTTCTAACACGAGTGCGTCGAAGTACCCCTCGTATTGTATCAAACACCCATGTGATACACACTTGTAAATAACATATTGTATTTATCCATATCTATTGTTAAAAATATTAATTATATATAAAAATTAACATTAATAAATAAATAAACAACTTTTATCATGCACGAATCTTAATTAAGTGTGTATTATTAAGTAACCATACTTTTTAAGTAAAATTATATTTCATGACTTTTTTAATAATAAATAATAATAATAATAATAGTCTTAAAGTAAGTGAGTAAATAATCAATAGGCCGGTATAACTATTAATGTAGGGGATAATCAACCATAACACTAAAAGAATTAGAATATATATAATGAGAGCAAAAAATACTTAGTATATTATTTTCTTCAAACCTTTATATTTCAGTATAAGGGAGTTGAAAAATATATAATGAGAGCAAAAAATACCTTAGAGTACATTGTTATACATTGTCATATATACATAATTTTTTTAAAAAAATTATTAAGCTTATTTAAATATGTAAAATCCCACTATCATATCATTGTGCAAGGTTGATTCTAGCATCTTTTTTTTTGAAGGAAAAGGTATCAAGGCATTAGAAAGAAGTACTAAACTAGAAGCCAAAATACAGTCGATCATGGTTCAATTTTTCACAAGTAGGAGCTAACTTATTGTAATTCGTATCCATCTATTTATTATTTAAATTTATATCGGTATCAACAAGCAAATCCATAATAGCAAAAAAGATAATTGAGTGAATTTTGCTAGGCAAGGCCACACAAGTTTATTTGAGAAACAAAATTTACTAATTATAAGCAAAATCTTACAATTAAGATTGCATGGCAACTTTGGTGGCATTAATATATAATAGGGCTTGTCACCATCCTCTAATTGAGACTGCCAATAAAAAGATTTTGATCCTACGATAGCAAAAAATGGGTGGAGTTGCATCTTTGTCATAGATCATTTTGAAATACTAAAATTATTTAAACAATACAGAATAGCAAGAAATTGGTATTGTTGATACGAGATCGGAAACAAAAGTGTCGAAAGATTGAACCAACAAATATATGATTTTCTAGTAATATGTAAAATCTCACTCTCCTATGATTGTAGGTTGTTGAATCTAGCATAATTTTTTTTTGAAGGATAAGGTACCACGACATTAGAATGAAGTTTATTGTAATTTGTATCTATCTATTTAACATTTAGATTTATATTGGTTTCAGTAAGAAAATCCATAAAAGCAAAAAAAGATATTTGAGTGAATTTTGCCAGAAAAGGCCATACAATATTTAAGAAACAAAATTTACTAATTATAAGCAAAATCTTATAATTAAGATTGCAGAGCAACTTTTGTGACATTAATATATAATGGGGCTCGTCACAACTTTTGTGGCATTAATATATTTAGAAGAGGTAAAATTCTTTCCGCTAAACAAAAACATATATTAAGGCGGTCATTACAGCTGCCATTTTGTTGGATTATGGTGTTTGTATTGGAGTCATAAATTTTGCAGGAGAAATTTGCGAAGCATTTTGCAAGCCTTGTTGCTAATGCGCAGCCCGTATATGGGAATGATGCCGTGTTGAAGGCATACACCATCGAAGGGGATGTGCGGATTCAATACAGTGACCAGATGGATTTTGAGAGAATTGCACGCACAATTTGGAATTTTTGAAGAATGGAAGGCAATTTAGCTTCTCAATCACTTTTATGTCTTTTTTATCTAGTTATCTGCTATTAAAGACTGGGCAATTTCCCAAATCCTGAAGTTTTATATCACAATCCAGTTTTGATTGCATTAACATATGCACTAAAGCTGCTTTACATATCTTGATTTTCTGGAAGCTGGAATATTGTTTTAGTTTCTCTTGAAGAAGGGATGTTGTGGGCTTTTTCTGATTAAATCCATCTTTTATTACACTTTATCTTTTTTGAAAATTAACTTTTTCAATGTTTGTTTTTTCTTATGTTCAGGATGGGATTCCTAGGACAGCGTACAAAGGAGTGGTTGTTTTTCGATTTCAGACTCTGAGGAGGATATTTTTAGTTAGCCAAGACTCTCTTAGGCATCTTGGGATCCATCATACACGATACACAAAGAGGTATAAATAACTGACATAAATCTTAGTAATGTCAGAAATTATAGATTATTTGCAGTAGCCGAACTTTTTTAAAGAAACTTGTTGATGTTGTTGTGATGATGCTCATCTTGCAGAAAGTGATTTGTAGGATACACAAGAAAATCAATAACCGGATGACGACCTTTAGAAATTGAACAATGCTATTGGATAGTCTTTGAAGACGCATATATTTATATTTGGCCAAATGACACCCTGCATTCTTGGAATTGCATTTGTGTTGTAGGACCGATCAGTCTAATTCTGCACAAAGGTTCAATGTCCCTGCCCTCAGAACATTGTATCTGTAGGTGCAGTGTATGCTGCGTCATTGGTATTATTTCTCTCAAGGTATATGCCCCTTAGATTTTGCAGCTATTCTTCCACCACAGTACCAATTTATAGTTTCAAGAACAAAAAAATCTTTTGATGGTGTTCTATTATTTCTTGTATTTCCAGTCTTTATAAATTTTGCCATGACAGAGAATTTTTGCAACAAACAGTATTCAGATGCAGGCAGCACAAAAGGCAGGGTGATTGGGGGATGTGAGTGAGTATCGGTTACTTGTGTTAATGTGTAATTATATTAATGTTATGTACCCCATTGTCACACTTGAAATACTAAAGAAATCTCGGAATATTAACAAAGGTGGCTGTTAGTTGTTCCATTGGAGATTGAAGGGTCTAAAAGCTTCTTTATAAATTGAGACAAGCAGAAGAAAAAATAAAAAAAAGAAGATAGGGAGAGATATAGAGATATAAAGAAGAAGGAAAAATATTTATGAGTTTATTTTATACAATGTATTGAGAGAGTGAAATCTTGTAATATCAATAGTATAGGGTGGTGTGTGAATAATTTTCTTCAATGTAATCTTTGGTTGAAGTAGTGAATTATTCATTGTTGCCCGTGGTTTTTGATTCTCGATTGAAGGTGAGTTTTCTACGTTAAATCTTTGCTCTTTTGTAGTTTTGTTCTATCTTATTTCTCAGGTCTTATTTTCTTATTACCTTTTGTTCGCTGGTTGATCTCCAATTTTGGGGATTGTTCTCAACAATTGAGACATGTTAAACACTAAAGAATGGGTGGACCCGTTTATTAAGTAGTTTGGATTGAGACATGTTAAAAATAATTAGGTAGTATCATTATCTGTCATGCTAGTGCTCATTATAGTTTTACTAAACATAAGTAAAATTAAATTTTATATAATTGTAATTATGTTAAATATAATGTTTAATGAGAATGAAATGAGGGATCTATCTCTTTTAGAGACCATGTCCCGAATATAAATTTATATACTATTATATTGCTTCTACATTCATAATTATGAAAAAAGAGTTTATAATAAATCTAATAATGTATACAAGGTGATAATGTCTCGTAACAAACCCTTCACAAAATGTACAGACACAAAAAAAAAATGGCCATAACCCACCCACAAATAAACCAACAAACCAACCAATAAACCAAAAGCTCCCTCTCTTCTTTTCATTAAATATCTGTCCAAACCATTTTTATTCATGATATTCTAACCGAATATTAGTGACTTTAAATTGAAAAATACAATTGAATCCTAAAATTGTGATAAAACACGGTTGAATGTATACAGTGGGCTTTCTATCAGCTAAATTGTAATTTTCTCAAATAATAAATATTATTAAATTTTTAATAAACAGCCCGAGTTTGAGTTTGAGCGTACGATTAAATTCTAGTCAGTCTTATTCTTTTTCTTTTGTTTGTCAACGCAAGTCCACACCAAATCCTAAAACCTCAGACGTTTGCATTCGAGAACGAGAAGTTCCCCTTTGCAACACATGCAAAAGTCTCTTCCTTATTTGCAAGGTTCAGAGTGCCTCTAAGCTGTAAGCATATTTCTACCTTCACCCCTTCTCCACACTTTGTACATCATGGTGGACGCTCTTATTTTCATTGGTGCCAAAAATCTCCTCACGTTGATGACAAATGAAGCTATGCTATTGGTCGAAGTCCATACAGAGATGCAAGATCTTTCGCTTAGAACAACAGTTGCAAAAATTGGAATTTGAATTGGAATTAGTTTTGAGGAAGTCACTGAATCAAATCAAATTAATCAAGAATCGGTTCAGTTGAATCGGTCTAAATCGGTCATATACAATAATTTTACAACTCATAACATAAATATATAAAATATAGGTATTGATGTCATTTTTAATATTATTGTGTATATTATATTTTATGATATTTTTTTCATATTTTTTGGATTTTTTAAAAATTATTTTAAATTAGTTATTATTTAACTCGAGTTAGAATTGAGTTAACTTTTAATTACGAGAATGCCACCCCCGACGCTCCCTGCTCATTCACCCCCCTCATTCACCCCCCTCCCCCCCTGCACCTCCTGTCTAGACCCACCACCCCCTTTCCCGTTGGCCTCGACTGTCCCCCCGCGTAGGGGTGGAGGCAAGGGGCGGCGGCAGATAGCACACAAGGTTGGCGGCGGACGGCGCGGAGGGAAAAGGCAGCGGCAGGCAGAGGGAGGGCGGATGCAAGGGCTAGTCGATTTCTTCACAGGGGTCGGAGTGGCAACGGCGGGAGGGGCGTGGAGGTAGATTTTAAGTTTTAAAATTTTAATTCCAATTTGACCCTTAATAATTTATTTAATATCATACAAAAGGTAATTTAGTCATTTACCCACAAACCGATTCTAACCCAATTCGAAGTCTGTTTCGGATCGGATCGCTCTCAATCCGATTTAAATCGGCCGATTTCGAGTGGAATCGGTTGATTTTTTTCATCTATGCTTAGAACAATAGGAGCCGTGCTTCAAGGTTTGCGGACCAAGTTGCCTTCATCATGAACATATCTCGAGCTACCTGGCAATCTTCGATGCAGAAATCGGGTATGTCTTGAAAGGTTAGTAAAATTTATTTACTCACCAATGTGCGGACGGCTTGTTGCCATTGGCAACAATTGTGGGTCGAGTTGGTTTGACCGAGCCCATTTTTAAAAAAGTTTTTTTTGCTAAGTTAACCCTTATTTACAGAAGGTATTCAAGGCAATTTGAAAGTTTTCCCTTTTTTTATAATTATCCTTAATTCTCCCAACACTCAAGTAAAATTTAAAAAAAATGCCTTCACTTTTATGATTTTTTAATATAATGTATTGAAATAATTATTTTTTTAAGTAAACTTGACTCTGTTATAATTTTCTGAACTTTACATTTCTAATTTATTGCAACCATGGATCCTCAAAGCTTTGATGATTGAATTAGAAAGGTACGGGTCGGCAGCAGGGTCCCAATTGAATTAACACAAGGTTTATCGTTTCCGACATATCATAGAAATAAAATATTATAGAAGCAGAATTTTCTTGAATTGCTTGAACGCTCTTGTATACGACGGCTCCATTTTCTTGTTTAGTAAAGTCCATTCAATTGAAATCTAAGTTGCTCAAGAGTCAACTTGCTATTTCTTATGCATAAATGATAACAACGAATGCAATCTGTTTCCTTCGCTTTCTTACCATTCGTTCGGAATCCACTTGATAGTCGTATGGAAAATTTAGTCTGATCTATAGCTCAGATTAAATTTATACAATATTTTCTTTCAGAACCATTAGATCACCTAAAGAAAACCAAAAATTGACTTTCAGTTTTCTTCCTAATAGTCTTGGCTTCCTTAGGTTTCTACCTGATTCTTCCGAAGTAGTCTACATGATTGAAAATTTTGTTAATACCATTGCAAGTAAAATTCCATCTACTTCGGGTTGAGTTTCAACTTCAATGACAATACAGAGTTACCTTAGAAAAAGACTATAGATATATTACATGGCCTCATCGACTTCTTTTCTTGACAATTCATCCCTGAAGTCAGAGGAGATACGGAGAAGTGTAGGTATTCACTCTCCAAAGTTCTGTTGAATAATTGAAGCATTTATAAGAGAAACCATGAAACTAGTGATAAGATGTATAGAAGTTTAAATATAGAAAATTAAAGAGCTCTCATTGATTATGAAGTCACCAACAATCTAGAATAGTGTTAGAATTTTGAAGGTTTAACTCCGGGCGCCAACACAAATACGTTCCTTTTCTTTGCTCCTATTGTTCTAAGCTCACTCGAAAGATCTTGCATCTCTGTACTGGACTTCGACCAATAGCATAGCTTCATCTGTCGCCATCTTGAGGAGATTTTCGGCAGCGACGGAAACAAGAGCGTCCACCATGATGTACCGAGTGTGGAGAAGGGGTGAAGGCAGAAATAAGCTTAGCTTAGAGGCACATCTGAACCTTGCAAATAAGGGAGAGACTTCTGCTTGTCAACGGAAGTATCTCGCAAATTACTGTGTTCTCATCTAAGAATAAAGTGAAAACAACCCTTAAAACTTCAAAAGGATGAAGAGAAGACGGATAATCATTCCACAAATAATAATAATAAACTTATTTAATTACCACCAAATATAACGATTAGGAAATTATTTATTTTTATTTTTTAGCTCAATCATTTTGCTTGTTTGGGATCTCACCTTAAAATTTAGACAACTAGCCAACACATTTGTGCCAATAATGCCTCTGATTAGACATTATTTGCTATTTGAACAAAAATTAGACCGCATTTACTAACTAGAAAAAGATAAATTAGATAGTTATTTCTCAAAAATGATATATGTCGTATTTTCTTCTATCTTAGACATAGCTGGCCTTGATGATAGGGGATTTTTAGAAGAGCCTTATTAACTGGTACACCAAACTTATGTCCGTCAAAATGAACGCACATGGGGACACCACTGAGCATGGCAGGTGATGTTCCGACCATTAATGGTCGGGAATTAGTAAAGTCCCAACGTGCATCCCTTGTTAGCGGATGTAATAAATGGTCATGTATACGAGCAACAATATAAATTATAATATGTCTTACTACTCAAAACGTATATAAATAAATGTATAAATAAATAATAAGGGTATATATAAATATTTAACTTAATCTAATATTTCTAATACTTTTATTTTAATTATCAAGATCTTGAAGCACTGTGTTCTCATATAGGAATACTGGGTAAACAACCCTTAAAACTTCACAAGTAACTAAGCTAGTTTCCCGAAAGTACTATTGTTCAATGTGTATGGTAAAGCAAAAAGTATATATATCTAGGAGAATGCTCCCTATGCGCTACCTTGTTTGGCCGCACATGTGTTCCAAACCGTTGGATCCAACGGTCCTGATCACACCCCTCCCCCCCCCCCCCCCCATCCCCTATTGCCCTGGCCGTGGCCCGCCCACCTACCCCCTTGGTCGCGGCCCCTGCCCCCACCCACAGCCGCCCACTGCCCCGCCCCCCGTCCCCCGTATTAACAAAAGTCGTGGCCCCCTTGCCCTTGCTCGGTGCCACGGCCCCTCCCCTGCCCATACTCGAAGCCGCGGTCCGCCCTGCTCTAGCCAGTAGCTGCGGGCCCCTTGCTCCCCCCTCGCAAGCGGTAGGGTGGCGCGGCAAAACAGAAGGGGGAAGAAACAAAGAAAGGGTAGTTTCGTAATAAAAGTTTAATTCGATCTCGACTCGAGTCAAGTTTTTATTACAATCCCGAACCACTCCAAGTCAATATTACGAAATATTTTATTTTTAAAAAATCTATTTCGTAATAATTGACTCGAGTCGCGCGAGATCGAGTCAAGTTTTTATTATGAAATTATTTTATTTTTTAAAAAATTTATTTCATAATATTGACTCGAGTCACACGGGATCGAGTCAAATTTTTATTATGAAAATATTTTATTTTTTTAAAAAATTATTTCGTAATATTGACTCGAGTCGTATAGTATCGAGTTAAGTTTTATTATGAAAATATTTTATTTTAAAAAAATTTATATCATAATATCAACTCAAGTCACACGAGATCGAGTTAAGTTTTTATTATGAAATTATTTTACTTTTAAAAAAATTATTTTAAAATAAAAACTTGACTCAGTCCCGACTCGAGTCAATATTATAAAAATATTTTATTTTTTTTGAAAAATTATTCGTAATATTGATTCAAGTCGGGACCAAGTAAAATTTTTATTACGAAATTATTTTATTTTTTTAATATTTATTTCGTAATAAAAACTTGACTTGAGTCGGGATCAAGTCAAATTTTTATTATAAAACTACCCTCCTCTGTTTCTTCCCCTCTCTATTTTGCCACGCCACCCCACCGCTAGTGACCTCGCCGTCGGCCGCCTGTTGGGGGGGCAAGGGGTGGACTGTGGCGTAGGGGGCCTGCGGCTACTGGCGGGAGCGGGGGGACCGCGGCTTCTGGCATGGGCAAGGGCTGGGGGCCACTACTTTTGGTAATAAGGGGGGCGGCGGGTGGTGGATGGCGGGTGGCCATGGGTGGGGGCGGTGGGCTGCTACGGGTGGGGGGTGGGGGTCGGCTGCCGGTGGGAGCTGGGCTGGCCACGGGTGGGAGCCGGGGTGGCCGTGGGTGGGAGTTGGGGTGGCCGCGGGTGGGGGCGGTCTGGGGCCGCGGGTGGGGGTGGACTACGGCCGCGGGTCGGGGCAAACAGCGGGCAGTGGGCGGCCATGGGTTGGGGCAGTGGGAGGCTACGGGTGGGGGTAGGGGGCCGTGGCCGAGGGGGTGGGCAGGTGGGCCGCGGCTAAAGAGGAGGCAATGGGGGAGGGGGGTGGGTTAGGGGTGTAATATGCGCTGCCTATGCCAGCCTATGCCATGCTAAACAAGGCAGTGTATAAGAACATTCTACGGTATTTATATATAAAAATTCTAGTATGCGCTGCACACTTTTCACAGCCTCTGGATTTAATCCAGCGGCTGCTAATCACCCCCGCCTTCCTTTTTCTTTCTGGTCACCGTCACCTCCTCCCCCCCCCCCACGATGGCCACCTCCACCGCTCTCTACCGCCCCACCGTCTCCTTCCCCCGCCCCAGTCCCTCTCTCCTTTTTGCCCACCGCCTGGCCATGCCGGCGCTTCCCACCGTCGTCCCTTCAATCCGGGTCGCCTCAAAGTTTAATCTTTGAGCGAAAACGGCGACGGCACCTCCACTTCTTCTTCCCCCACTGCCACCGTCGACGCGCCCGATCGTGATGGAAGGGAGGAGGGGGGTGGAGAATTGGAGAAAACGGAGCAGCTGCAGCGGCAGCAGCAGGAGGCTGATTGGAAGACGGACGAGGAGTTCAAGAAGTTCATGGGCAACCCTTCCATCGAGGCGGCCATCAAGCTCGAGAAGAAGAGGGCCGACCGGAAGCTTAAAGAGCTGGAAACGGAGGCTGCCGACGGCAATCCCATTACTGGTTTCCTCAAAAGTATTGCTCGTGATCGGTTGGCCAGGGAGAAAGGAGAGGTTGGAGAAGGTGGAAGAAGCTTTCAAGGCATTGGATCTCAACAAAGTAAGCTCTTTTATTTATTTATCTATTTATTTAGTTCTTGTGGTGAGCTTGGTTGGTGGGGTTTTCATGGCTTTGCTTCTTTCCTTTGCAGTTGAAGAGCTGCTTTGGGTATGACACTTTCTTTGCGGTGGATGTCCGGAGGTTTGGTGACGGCGGCATCTTCATTGGTAACCTGAGAAAACCTATTGAGGAGGTCATCCCCAAAAACAATGATGTTATATCTCTGGGATCAATAGTTCGTCAAATATACAAAAACAATGAATTGAGGTCGTTGGTGCTAGCTCCTGGCGGCTTCTTTGATCCAAAATGGTTTGGGGAGCTAATTTACAGGACATTGCCAGACTCATTGGATGTGATTACCCATCACATTTACAACCTTGGACCAGGTAGAATCATGAAATTCTTCTTCCATTACAATAAGCAAAATCTTGTGTGAGGTCTCAAAACATTGTGAAATTTTCAGGTGTGGATCAGCATCTTGTTGAGAAGATTCTGAATCCGAAATATCTCGACGGTGAGGCAGCTACATTTCAAAATCTCCAAAACACTCTTAAAAGTGATACGTCGTCTGCTACCGCTTGGGTTGGTGAGGCGGGAGGTGCCTATAACAGTGGCCGCGACCATGTTACCAAGGCCTTTGTTTTCGGCTTGGAATGGCTTCTACTTACGACACGAAAACTTACTGTCGACAAAGCTTGATTGGCGGAAACTATGGATTTCTGGACACTACCACCTTTGCTCCCAATCCAGACTATTACAGGTCAATCGTAGCCCTAGTTGTCATCGGTGATCCCTCGTTATTATTGTTAAACTGTGATCTGCCCATGCAAATGTTTCTACAACGCTGTTCAAGGACTAGACTAAACCTCCTTGTTGCAAACTAAACCTCCTTTGAAAAGGAAGTGTCCATTTCAGCTAATTTATCTCCCCTTCTTTGTTTCATTTCCAGTGCTTAGCTCTGGCATCGGCCAGTGGGGAGGAGTGTTCTTTCGGCTAAATTCTTAGGGCCAAACACCTTACGAGCATATGCGCATTGTGCAAAAGAATCAGTTAGTTGAAATTGATCCCAATGATTCGGTGTTTAATGTACATCTCTACTTTTTTCACAGATGTTGCAAGATACCCAACAAGCTGGAATGGCAAATTTCTTACCAGTGCTTGTGTTTGATTTTGCAGCTAGGAATTTTTGTTCTCTTGATCAATCTTGATGGCAACACAACTTATCACCTTGATGTCATGACCAAGCCATCTTTAAGTGTTATCAAACATTTAAGACACAGATTCAGGAAATCAAGAGCTAAGTTCAACAGATTGGCTCCAGGTCACCAAATCAGCTCCTACTCAAGGGAGGAATACCACCTTAGCCCCAACGATGGCGATCTTCATAGCCAAACCAAGCTTCTGAACGGGAAACCTTCGGATGTAACTCCAGGGGGTGGGGTGAAATCCCTACTCTTGAACCAATTAAAGTTAACTCCTCTGATCCTATAATTGTTTCTTCCTTTTCTATAACATTTGCTCTGATTCCCCAGATTGATGTTCCAGCTTGTAGGTAGAATTAAATTGAAATTTTTTCCAAAAAAAAGCAAGCTTATACAAGGAAGCCCATGGCTCATTGATGTGAAGTCACAGCCTATATGTACTTTTATTTTTATCTTTATTTTTATTTTGCTTATATGTAATTATACCTTATTGAAGTCATTCAATGCAAGCGAGCACTCCTTGGAATAACCAGCTTCCTCCAAAACATGACGTGAGAACTTGCTGATAATTCGTATCATAGAATTTAAGAACCGCAAATAAGATCACAGTCAAATCCATTGAGGTCATCCTCGGCTGGATCCTGCTACAAGATGTGCTGATATTTTCGGGTCTCTAGTTGTCCATTTTACCTTGAAAAACAACAAGAACATGTTTTTGGTATGTCTTCTTCGATTGAGCAAACAACCTGAAATATGTGATTTGCTAGACAACTCTTACACTTCTTTTACATAACGATGTATAATTTCACCAAAACTCTTGCATCAATTAGTAGCAATCACAGTGCATCAGAGAAAAAAACGAAAATTGATCCTCAGACCTATTGCTGCACTAAATCCAGAATTGTGATACTTCGGAATCAGGAATAGGGTCACAGTTTATCCAATCCATATTCACCAATCCGTCCGAGAACGATGGCGGGTGATAAAATGGATTAGAACTGGAGCTTCGAAAATCATTGAATTGTTTGTCGTGAACTAACACTTTGATATAAAAAAGTGACGAGTACTTCAAACCACAAAGCTTCAAAAGCTCAGCCGACCTTTTCTTAAGAGCAGGGCTGCAACCACTTTTATCATTAACAGTTACTTAGCAGCCAAT
>JAURVB010002093.1:0-37238 GCA_033002965.1 Piper betle
CACACTTGAGCTGAGCAAAATTATTTTCTTTCATGCTTTTATTTATATTTGATGAGTTTTCATGCATGTTTAGCAATGTCTTCCATTCTTTTGACACCAAGAAGGTTATTTTGATCTATTTTATTGATCGAAACTTATAAACTAGCTGCTTTAGACATGACTCAATTCGATCATAAGATTTCTGATTCGATTCTAAGGTGAACCGAAGTCGAGGTGTTATAATAATGAACATCTAGGGTTTTGAATTGCCCTCCATTCACAATGTTATCAACTATTTATCATCAACAACATGTTAAACTTATTTAATTTAATTTGCATCTATAATTCCATCCCAATGTCCACTAAAGCATCAATCTTTATATTAATTCACATTCTATTATCATCAATCAATAAATGACATCAAACTAAATTATCTGGGATGTATAATTAATTATCTATGCCGATGGTGGCTACGACTACTTTCGACATGATTACCGATCGGCCAAGGAGGACATGGCTAAGGCTGGGGCTTGAAGATGGCATCTGGCCAAGGCAACAATCGACCGGTGACGACGGCGGTTCATTGCGGGTGACTGCACCGCACAGGGGTCAGTGAGGCATGTAGGGAGGGCTCGATCAATGGAAAGGTATGGAAAGAAGGAGGATGGTGGGAAGGATATGGCTGGTATGGTGGGGGTCTCTCACTGGAGAGGTGGCCGGCCAGCAGGGAAGGTAGCGGTCGAATGCATGCACGGCGCTCAGACTCGGGATAGATGGGTGCATGTGAGGAAGAGGGAAAGGGGGAAGTCATGATGGTGGAGGAAGGTGGTCTCCGATGGCGGTGTCACTAGTCGTGGCGGTGACGTCACTGGTAGGGAGGTAGTTGAAGGTGCAAGGGTTGGGCGGCGAAGCGTCAAGGTGGAGGAGAAGATAGGTGTCGGCGTTAGGTAAAGCCAGAAAACAAATAAACATGCACGAAGGTGAGATTCGTCGTAAAAACTTGACTCTCTCCCCGAATCAATTGAATAATAAAAAATAAATCCCAAAAATTATGAAATAAAATAATCGAGTCTTAACTCGAATGACATACTCTAAGCCTATTAACCCATCCAAAAATAGTACATAATGCATCCTAATGCAGTAAACAGTTTTACTCTAATTATACGATCCACTATATAAAATAAATATATATAAACTAGCATACTGTCATATATTTTGATAACTCATTTTGCTACTACTACCTTGCTGATATTATCATCATATACTCCGTACACATGACCCTCATAGCTCATATATATACGGATGACTTTGGCTGAGCACATATGTTTTGAAACTGACTTGTGTCAGACCAACTGGTTCACGAATATAAAACCCTAACTCAAGTCACGGTTTACAATTAATTGTATTTATTATTTATTCCATTATTTATTTATTTACTTATTGATTTACTTTCTCGTGTATGCGTTAATATTTACTCGCATTTAGTTGCATATATATTTATGTTAATTATATTATTATGGTTATTCATGAATAGTATTTTATTTATTGTTCATATTTATTATTCATCCATATATTTATGAGTTTATTTATTTATTTATTTATTTATTGTTTATGTATTCATTATTCATTATTTAATTATTTAATTATTTTCATGGACTTTTAAACTATTATTTATTATTTTTCATGATGTTATTTGTCCACTATTAGTTTAGCACTATTTTTTCATTTATTTTACTTATTTATTTATTTATTTATTCATTCATTCATTACTTGCACGTTCCTCATTTTACGTGCCAGGTGTTTAGTTGTAGATTTATTAAACATTGTTCATTATTATGATGTTATTATTGGTATGAGAACACACCATGATCACGCATCATATAGAGTTAATCTTTTACCAGAGTCCAAGCATGTCGTAGATGTGCCGACACACTTGAAGCTTGAACCGCAGATTCGTTAGGACTCTTCTCTAATTTATCGCTTTATTCTATTGTGGATTTGATTTTTAAATTGGAGGACGTGTTAAGTAGTTGTTTTATCGGGCCCCACTTAACATGGATTATATAAAGTTATTTTATTTCCATGATTTGTAACCCTTAAAGATGAAATCTCTCGAGTTATTTTTGAACTTAGCTCCAGCTCACGTTGCCTTCGGGCCTGTCTATATGATTCTCTTCCTAGCCCTATATATAGTTTTTATCGAGTTTTTAGTGAATCGAGAGTTGGTGTATTTGACTTTGCGTATATCGTGAATGGGTACATATGCAAGTCGCAACAGGCTATGGAATGTGAGAGGGTTGTTCAATTCCCGAGGGATCCTAACATCTCTATGTCTTGAGTTTCTTCACACTCGGAGAGGCGTGAAGTATACGCTATTGATATATACAATACATATCTAGACTTGTGGCATTAAAGGCTAATGAGACGATTACCTAGGAATACTCGGCCATTGTGTTCTCGGTTAGGCCCTAAGGTTTAAAGATGACTTAGGTTATGTACTTTTTCTCGAGAGTGGGATCAGTTATTGCCAAGAACGGCATAGTATTAGTACAGTTCGGGATGCTATCGAGTCTGTAACTTGATAGTTCCTCAGTAGATGCCCTTGAGTGTTCACATGGATATTATATATGGTTTTTCTTTCCTCATGGAAATTAATTTCTACTTGTCTTGTATTAGTTATTTTTTAGACCAGTAACAATTATTACTCATATTTTTATTATTGTATATGTAGGTTTCGTGTTCTTATGTGTTGGGTCGGCTTGATAGAAGTACAAATAGATGCTAAACATACTTGAACTCAGCGTGTCATTGTTTTCTTTCATACTTTTGTCTATACTTGATGTGTTTTCATGTATATTTAATAATATCTTTCATTCTTGAGACACCAAGACAATTATTTCGATTTAATTATCAATCAAATCTTAAAAATTGATTGATTTAGATATGAGATGATTTGATCGTAATAGTTCTGATTCAATTTACAGGTAAACCGAAATCAGGGTAATACAATAATGATTATTATGTATGTTACTATTTAAATATACTCTTATTAATAAAAAGAGAACTCAAAATCTTGCACTGATGGAAAGTAACAGATCCGACCACTCAAAATACAATAAAAATAAAAATAAATAAATCAAATATTATAATCTATCTTCTTATTTAATTAGAGTCTATGTCTATGTCTTTATTCTATACATGAGAATTTATACGCAAAATTAGAATATCTTCTCGTTTAATTAAACTATATCTTTAAAAATAAGAGTCTATCAAAATATTCTACGATGGTTTACCTATAAAAAAGTTTATCTTTGAAATCAACAGTTCATGGCACAAAATTTTGCCTAATTTAGTATAATGATATAAAATTTAAAATAATCCACCCTTAAATTAGCTGATCAGAAATTATTGTGTGGCTAAGGGCATCGCCAATTAATTTTTTTCATTGTACCAAAAATATTACCAGTTCACCATTCGTCTATTTTCAATTTACTGTTTTGGCAAATTAAAATGCAAGTGAAATTCATCTATTTTTAAGTACCACGTGAAATGCAAGTGCGGCCCAGGACAACCTGTGGGTAAATTTTATGGTGCAACTCTTTTACGTTTGAGCACGTCGCGTAAATAATATTAACCTGGTTGTCATTTATAAATTATTTTCTTTAAAACTAGTATTTACTAACTTATCCAAAAAATATTACCTGATTCGGCAGCTGACCCAACAAACATATTTACAACTACATTTACTTATCAACACGAGACAATACATTAGTATCAACAAAATTGTTTCCACGAGCGCTCTACAGTTAGTTCAAAAAATTATCTTCGTAATATTCTTACTAATGACATATTTAATATTTTATGTGTCAAAAAAAATATTTTAATTTATATCGTTGGGTTTAGGGCAGCTAAACGAGTGAGTGAGCAGAGCTCGACTAATGTTCGAACTCGGCTCGAGATCGAACAAATTTTGAACATTTCATACTCGAGTTCGACTCAGATATTTTTCATATTAATTCGAGTTCGAATACACTTAAACTGTTTAATTTTGACAAGTTCGAACCCAACTTGTTCGTGAGTTCGAAACTGGCTCAATTGTAAAGTGAAAAGTAATTCACTTATTAGTATATATATATAATATAATATAAAGATTATATTATAATATTATTTTATGTAGTCGAGTTTGAATCGAACTATAAGTCGAGTCGAATATTGTCTTTGCTCAAATACGGCTCGAAAGATTCGAACTCGAGTTCGAATATTTAAATATTAAATTTTAAATCAAATTAAACTAATTCAACATTAAATATTTACGAACTAATTCGTTCAATTAACAACCATTAATAAGTATGGCTTGTAATTAACAATTGTCAACTGTAACTTGCCAACGTCTCTACCTGTTACAGTCAAATAATGATGCATTTTTTATTGTTAGCTGCTGGCAACGGTCAAGTGTACGTGCCTTTGGAAAAAAAGAAAAAGGTCGTGGTTGTCAGATGGCCCATGATGCTCTTCTATTTCAAACCCGATATCATTACAACAATCAATAACCCAATCCCATCCCGACTTTTAATTTATTTTTGGCTAATTTTTATGTTATTATAATTATGGGTGAGTATGATAATTTGATTCAAATCCAGGAGATTGAACATTTTGTTAGATTTCGTTTTTTGTTTTCGACTTGTTCTCAAATGGTGTGTGTGTGTGTAGAACTCCTGATTGAATTGGAATCAAATCGAACAAAAAAATCAAAATTTCTAATGAGGCGTTGTATATGTTCTTAATATAGTTATTATCTAGTTTATTTTGTGATTTTATATTTAACCAAAATTGGTTCCTCATGAACCGAATCGAACGAACCGGTTCAGAAGCGCCATAACTCGATAACCCGACCCGAATCAAAATTTTCCCGCTCATTTTACTTTTCCGAAAAAGAGCGAAAACTGAACGCTCCCTCCCTCTGCCCACTCCCAAATTACACTCAGACCCCTCGACCCCAAATTAATTAAACAAAACCCCCTCTTGCTACCGTCATCTTCTTCTTCCCTCCGCTCTCTTCCACCACTGATTCAATCCGCCCTTGCTCTTGATCGATCTTTGAGCATTCCGATCTTCGGATCGAAGTTTTTGGTGCTCGTTCTTCGATTCGGTCGCAGAAAGTTTCCATCTTTGGGGGTGATTGGTGGTTCTGGGAATGGACGGGAAGGTCGCCTCGGACGCCGCCCGCCGGCTCTCCATCATCGACTTCTCCTCCTTCGACGATTGCCTTCTCGACTCCTTTTCCGGTATTCGCATTTGGTCGCTCCAATTTTTCTTGGTTTTGGGTTTTTGTTGTTGTCGTTGTTGTTGTTCAAGGTTCGTTTTTGTAGAGGACGATCATGGATTTTGTGGTTCTTTGTGCTTCAAGTTTGGGTTTCTTGATCTAGTTGCCAAATGGGCATTGAGCTTGATGAATGACTATGGAGGTTATAGATTGCTCTCGAGTGTGTGCTGGACTCAGAAAATGTGGTAGAATGAAATGTAATCAGAAGTTGGATTTGTGGTAGCTATAGCTGTAGATTTGTTCTTTTTACATTGTTTTCCCTACTTTCATGTATTGGTATATTGGCTGGGGAATTTTTTTGATCGGTAGAAATTTTTACATTTTTATATGAAGTTTGATTCATTGTGTTTTGAGGTTCATTTTGAACCAATCTTTTATGGGAGGAGCGGTTCTGACATGATTTTGCAATTTACTCCATGGCTGTAAATCTGTTCCTAGTTTGCTGGGAAGAAAGCAACATGAAAGTTTTCCATAGAATGTGTGATATTCCTTGTGTTATGTTACTCTTTGCTGAAAAGGAAATTAGATTTCATATTTTGTGCTGTTTTACTAAAATGTTGCTACTATTATTGCCGTTGTATTTGAAGTTGATGACTAAATTGCAGGATTGGACAGTGATGATCCGGTATCTGATTCATTCGCAAATTCATGTGAAGATCAGAATACTTCTCTAGAAAAAGTCTCAGAAGGAATAGAGCCTTTTCCTGTGGTTGGCGAGCCACAAGCGATAAATCAAATGACAAAAGAAACAAACTGTAACCTTCGTAAAAGTTTAGCATGGAACAGTGCTTTCTTTACGAGTGAAGGTGTGCCTGTAGCTGATAAAAGCACAGTTTTATCTTTCTTCATATTAAAGTCTTCATACAAAATAAATAGCTCATTTGCATTCTCCCAACCTCGTTTTAGGTGTTCTTGATGCTGATGAACTGGCCATTGTTACTAAGACATCGAAAAAGGCATTGACCCCTTGCCTACCAGAGGTTGATGAAGATTTAACAAAATCAGCTGAATCTAACACAACAACAGGCAGTGAAAGTCGGGCTCTGGAAAACCTTGAGGTTGATCTGTTTGAAGATCTAAAAGTTTCAATGAAAAGATCTTTTGATGAGGAAGGTGATAAAGCTTCAGATGTTTCTTCATGTTGTAGCAGAAATGGGCAAGAAAAGATTATTATACCTCCTTCTAGCTGTAAGTAATTTTCTTTCCCGCTTGTTATTGCTGGTCCCAAGCCTGGATAATGTAGGGAGTTTGACATTAGGAAGAGCATCTGACCATAAAAACTTTTTCTATTTGTAAATCACATGGATCCTAGACTAGGAAGAAAGGGGTGGGAGAAGAAGAAGAAGAAGAAGCTCACAAGGTTCATTCTTTACTAAAATTTAGATCAACTGACAGCTGTGACCACTATTCATTGTCCTTTTGTAGTGTTTGGAACTTGAAAACATAGCTTTTTATCGCATCACCATCATCTTATCTTAGCTAGGCTGCTGTCCAAAGCATGGATTTATTGTCACCATTTAGTGCATTTAAAATTTAAACTGATGCAAAATCTTTAGGAACACGATTTTAGCATAATCCTTCTAGGAAAAAGGATACTTGAACCCATTATTATGATTCAGCTTTTGCTAATAATTCTTATTTACTTGACCAAAATGCATTTCTCCGGTTCACTGGTTTTACTTTTATGATAATGTAGCAAGGTTTTTGTGGATTCTACATAAATTGATTACAAATCATGTCTGTACTCTTGCAATTTTGTTGGTTGCATTTTTATACTGACTTCTTTATCCCAAATTTTTTCCAGCAATGCAGGAAGGATCTTTTTCAAGTCAGGTTGGTTTTCTTCTCAAAAATTGGTGCAGTAGAGTTTGTTGATATTATCATATCATAAAATCTAGTTATATTTTCAGAGTAAAACCCCTACTCTAAAGAAACAAGCCAGCAGCCGGCCACCCTTGCATAGAAAGCCAAAAGAGCTGGTGTCTCGTCCAGGAATGGTGGGCCTTCTTCTTCTTTGTTAAATTCTGCGTTTTCTGCTTTTTTTTCGCGGGCTTCCAGCTATATATTAAAACCTTGGATAACTTATACAGGCAGCTGTAAAAAGTGGAGATCAGAAATTGATTCCAAAATCCTCCAAAATTATTTTGAGGACACAACCTAATTCAGCAGCACGTGATAAGAGAATTACTTCAACTCTTCGGTCTATTAGATCTAGCACTGATGCTGGTACACTTTTAAAGTTGTTATTTTATGATTTTGCTTGGAGCATAATTTTTAATTTTTTGTGATTACATCAAATTTTTGTCTCAGGAAATCGATCACCTGCAACAATTTCTGTAAAGCCCATTCTTCTTAACCCTGGTCCTTCAAAAATTATTCCACTACCTCTTTTTAGTCCAAAACAAAAGATCTTATCAGATAACTTGAGGAAGAAATCTGAGTGTAACCGTCTTCCCCAATCCTCCAATTCTAAAAGCAAAACACCTGTCCGAGTTTTAGCTAAAAAAACTGAAAATTTAAAAATAAAGCATACAAAAATTCCTGTTGCCCCATCCAATTTCCCCTCCATATCACCCTCTAGCTCTATTGACAGTCTGTCTTCTGAAGCATCTTCGTCAACTCCCACTGCCAACCAAATTCTGAGGTCAAAACTGGACATTAATCTTTTTATTTCAAATTCTCAATCAAAGACAAGCAGTTCCATCCATGTTGCAAATAAGCTTACAGATGAGAAAGGTAAACCAGAGAGTGACAAGAGGGAGTTTATTGCAAATGCCCGTGGGCTAATTTCAGGAAATAGTTCATTTTCTCGATCATCAACCAAAATGGTCTCCAGAAGCAAAGGTGACGATAGTGTTCGATTGCAGCTCAAACCATCAGGCCTTAGGATGCCATCTCCAAAGATAGGATTTTTTGATGCGGTCAGTGCTTTTATCTTCTCCCAAAGTATAATTGTATAATTCATGAGTTGCTATGTGCAGACGATATACTGTCATGTATCTTGTGTTCTTTATCTTTTGCTCTTGCCTTCTAGTTCTTTGCTCATTATTGCAGGAGAAACATGCATTGCGTACTTCAAAAGTGATACCAAATGTTCTTCAAGGTAATATGGCAAGGGATGAAGCTTCTGCCATTTTTTATTCTGAGAAAAGCGTAGGCTTATATACTGCACATGAAACTCAGTTACTTGACAGCGAGAAGGAAAACAGGTATTTTGCTTATATACTTCATGCTTCATTCTGCATTAATGAATAAAGTAGAAATTTTTCTATTTTTGTCTCCTCTTATAAGTAACTTCCTATAGTAATAATTTTCTAGTTGTAGCTAACAAATAAGGCAAATACTTTTTGTTAAAAGTAGTCAATTTAAGGATGGTAGCAGCTGAAAAATGATTCACATACATTCTACAGACAAGAACATAGGGTTTCAAATTTGGCATATTGCTTTCAATGGAAAATTCTGGAAACCAGAAAAAGCTTTTCACAAGTGGGAACAGGTGATATTATGAAGGGTGCGTTGCTAGAAAAGCTGCTGCCAAGCTTGATTAATGGAAAAAATAGTAATAATTTTTTGAATCACATCTGTAAATGACAAAACAATTAAGAAAAATGGTTGCAAGGACAAGGAAATGAAGGCTCACCTACCAATGTGAGAGCATCAAAAGCAAGTAACACCTGAACTACAAATCTGGGATTCTGGAGTAGAAAAATCTGAGAACCAGAATACATAAAAAGTGGACTGAAAATAATTTTACCAGTATAATGACTTGTAGTATCAGGAGGGCATTCAGCCATAAGAAGAAGAAAGAATTTATAATTTTAGTTGAAAGTTGTCAAAGAATGTCAAGAGATTGTAGCAAATGAAAATGGTGCACCTACATTTGAGACAAGTATGCTTTAGCGGGAAATCTGGCATATTGCTTTGAGCTTTCAATAGAAAAATCGCACACCTAAACTAATGACTAAAATGTAAAGAGCTTTTTCTTTGCCCTTGCAGCCATTTTCCATTATTAGTTGGCATTCAAAATGTGAAATAACATTTCATTTTTTCCTCTTTTCTATGCACTGAAATTTTTTTTTTTTTGACGTTTGTTGTATAGAACATTGTTATCATCTCTAGGGTATATGTTTCTGTACTGTTTTTTTTTTGGGCATTTATCTGGAGGTCACAGTTTTTTTTTCATTGCTAAAGATCAAATTCGGCATCTAGGTAAAGAAGTAAATTTCCCATGCAAGTGCGAGAAGTTGGATGGCCATGACTTTCAACCCTGCCCACATTTGTTTGTGAATGTATCTCTTTGAATCTCAAATATCATTTGGAGATATGGTGGAGTAACAAAATAGAACAAGAGAAATACCCTTATTGTTAAAGCTGGTAAATGCCTAATATTCGCATTATTTAGAAACTTGTCACAGATATCTGTTAAAATTTTATGGTTTTTCCAAACTATTTTTTAAAATCAAAAGTTAGAATTTCAAAAATTTTGCTAGTTAATTTCAATTCATAGGTTCGTGTGCCATTTTTGCGGTCGGGTATTAGGGCACTCGCTGATTGGTTGGTATGTTATACTACCGTAAATAGTATGTATTCAAAGAATTTGATATAAAAAATAGTACAGGATCAAGTATTTATCGCACAATAATTATGTTTTCTCCAAGCATTCCTCATAGGCTAATGAAATATGTATCACTACTTTACAATTAAATTATACGGCGGTCATGGAGTTTCGTTCATCACATACCCATTCGTTGTAAAATTACAGCCGTTCGTTTTAAACTTATGACTGCAACCGCCTCACATAGAAATCTATTGTTTATAAATATATATTTCTTCATCTTTATTATATGAATCAACGTCTAACAATCTTCTACACTGGTGTCAATCACCGAGGAGAGCTTTTTTCACTATGAAAATTGTTTTATATGAATTTATATAATACAGATAAGTCTCTATATGAAACATGAACAGTCGTAGACTTTTGCGAAAAACTGTTATAGTTTTACAACGAATAGATATGTGACGGACATAACTCTATGTCAAGCATATAAGAGCGAGACACCACTAATCCTCTTATCGTTACACATTTTTCAACGATGATTTGCACGTACACCAAATGTTGGAAAACTTTTATATTATGCCATCAAAGGCCGCCCTCTTCTTGTAACTTTTATATCTTTACAGTTCAATATAGGTATGGTTAAGTTTTGAATATATACAATCCATCAAAGACAGCCCACTTCTTAGGTTTATCAGTTAACCTTTCATAATTGGAAGCTTCACAAAGCTATAATTTCCTGACGTACATATAAAAATGGCAGTGCCATGACAACACTTATTAGAGCTTGGATGGAAGATAAGCACAAGTTTACATCACTTGGACCCAAGAATAGCTTCCATTGTCCTAAAGGGAATAAATAAATAAATAAATAAACAGTTTTCATTGACAGAAAAGTTGGCAGATAGAATTCCTGACATTTGATGTTCATTTATTTGCGAGTTTATGAGGATTATTTTGCTCCAATAAGCTGGTAAAACACCCTAAAAACAACACACACACACACACACAAACAAACCTAATCTTCTTATTTTGACAATATGTATACAAATAGGGGTTTTCAAATGAAAACTGCTAAATGTAAAAGACTAATTGAGAATTCAAAAGAATTGCTGGCAATCCCCACAGACATCCTTGGTGCAGATATGAGAATAAGGGAAAAGCTCCAGAATAAGATTAAAATGTTAGAATCATGAAGGCACGAATCAGTATCATTTAAACTGAGCCATATTTTAACTGGCTAGTCATTGTACAGCCAGGCGTCCCCCATACTCGCCCCTTCTGGGTTTGTGGCAAAAGAATCAGAATCCAAAGCATCAACTTCCCAGGGGTAAAGTTCATTACCTGACACCATATTAGTTGAAGTTGCCACTCAACTGTACGTGGAAAATATTCCAAAATAAAAAATCCATAACTACCAAACTTTATCCTGCTGGTAAATTACTTGTTCCTTTTCTTTGCTTCAGTGTAAAGCAACACTCCAATGACTGTAAGTGTGTAACCAAGCATCCCAGTCACAGATACAGGATTCCTAAAGATTAAAATTGATATAACCACAGCTACAGCACCCTTGGCATTCCCCAACACCTACACCAATGCCAGTTAATTTGTTAATCCACCTATATGTTCAACTGAAATCCCAAATAAATTCTAACCACAGTGTATCTTTAATGACAAAGATTGGTCCTAGGAGCTTCTTGAATTTCCAGATCAATGAAAATGCAATTGACAACCTAAAGGAGCAGTCACAATTATCGCTATAAAAAGCTATTACTTTAAAGAAGAGAATTTTACAACATAGTTGTTGTCATCATCTGTCTTACCCTACCTATTGGAGCATGAACTTTATATCACTCATAACTTGCTACTATAAATAAATCGACAGCATAGGAGCTACATATTTATAAAGTTTCCATTGCTTTCCACGGCCTAAAAAGATGCACATGGAGGTTATAAAGAAACACATGTAAAGTTAAAATTTTTGAGCATTAGGACGGTCCACAATAGCATGCAGTAGATAGAAAGGACTACAACCCCAACTAATTCTTTGGGACAAGGTGGACAAAAGAGAAGGACCCACACATATCTAACGAAGAAAAATAAGATAAAGGCTGCTGAAAAGGAGGAAAAATTAAAGGTTCAGCACAAGCAAAACGCTGTTGCCAAGCCACATGACTAAAGAGTAAAGATGTGTTGACAACAAACATGTGATGATTAGATAGAATACGAAAACTTAAAGCACCATGAACATGTATGATCAAATAACAGCAGAGCAACAATTTTGTGGATAAAAACTGTGACTAAATAATTGGAAAAACCAATGCTAAATTATTTCTTTCCATTTTGTTTCCCTTTAAATGGATTATGAGAAACAAAAAGCAGATTAAACATACCTGAAGCGTAAGAGCACCGGTGTGCTTGGTGACCAGAAAATTTGTCAAGTTCACAAAATATGCCAGGGCAGAATTGAAGAGCAGGTACCAAAATATTTTAAAGTCATCTCTTGCAAGTGCTAATGTGGCACAAACTACATTCTTTTCCATTATGAGGGTTGCAGGGAGAAGGAAGACAACAGCAATGGGTGCCATATAAAGAAGAAGGTTCATAGAATTGATTTGGTCCCTAATTCAATAAACAAAAAACTTGCTTTCGTATATTTCCAAACTTGAGAGTATTTCAAGCGCATGTAAAACTTGGAAAAATAAGATCTAAGATAAGAGAAAAGCAGTCAAATAATTCTTTGTGTTCAATGGAACTGTGAACATCACACCCCAATTCTTTCTTCTCCATTCCCGTTAGGGTGCAAGTTCATATCCATAGTCAAGCTGATCAGCATGACAAATTCCTAGAATCCAATACAAGGCGCCTTGTACTAGTATCACATCAACTTGTTATTGAATGGATCTAATCACTTCCAAGTCTCTACTCCCTCCCTACTACTTACATGGTTGGGATGAGTATTCAAAACAATTTACACGAAGAACCAAGGTTTTTTATATTGGATATCAGAATTGTGTCGGCCAACTATCTTGGAGATATTGGGGATATGTCAAAGATATATCTGAGACATTTGGAAATTAATATATATTTAGTACAAACTAAATACATACAACAAAACCGTTCCATTTATATTACACCATAAACATATATTAATCAAATATGTCTTCAAGTTATCACTCTTTAAAATTTAAACATATTCAACATTTCATAATAATAATAATCAAATAACAAACAATAATTAAGTCAATCACACAAATTTAACAATTAATAAAAAACAAAAACTAATTTTCAAATTAATAAAAAATAAAATCCTAACATTTCATAATAGTAATCAAATAACTAATTTTAAAATTAATAAAAAGACCAAATATTTAATGCTTAAAAATAAAAAATTAAAATTCATATATATATATAAACCTATTACATTATAAAAAAATAAATACGTGTAGCACCTTCCTCTCATCCCCCCTCCCCCCACCCCACCAAACTCACACACAGCCCCATCACCCCACTGCCCATCCCTCCTTTCCCTTCCCCTATCTCTCATCCTTTGGCCATTGCCGACCCATGGCCCATCCCCCACACTCACCAACTCCAACAATCGCCACCGATTCCACCCCCTACCCTTGCCTCCCCCTTGCTCTCATTCCCCCTCTCCCATCCCTCTGTGTTCCTCCTTTTGCCTCATCTTTTCCACCCTCTCTACTCCATAGCCTCGAGGACCACTTTCCACTTCCACTAATCGAGATATGTCAGCCAACATCCTAGCGAGATATAGCCCATACCGGCAACTATTGTATCATGAGCAACTTTCATGTTGCCCGCTCACCGATCGCTGTCGACAAATCGCAAGATAGAAAACCTTGCTAAGAATGCAACATCTTAATTACAAATAGATAATCACATGAAATAGGGCCATATAAAGCATAATCTTTTAAAAAGAATACCATCAATAAAACAGTTCATAAAAAATCAATTGATTTTGAGAATCAATATGATTTCTTTGAAATTCATAGGAACATAAATCATATAAACCCAATCTTCGTAAAATATCTTTCATTGAAAATTTGGGACTTATTCTTCAAATCATAGATTCTAAATCATCATAGTATTACAATCATAAAAATCCTGAATCGATCTTTTCTTTTTAAGTCAAATCATGGAGGTTCTTTGCTGAATACGAAAGTGGCGCACCCATGAGTTAGTGTTGCATAAGGAGTAAATCAAATCAGTCTCATCATAAATTGTAAATCATAAATTATAAATCATAGGTAGGGTAGTGCAAGGCAGAGGTTTATAGCGCAAACAATCGAATACACTGGGTGCCAAATGCACTAAGAAGTGAGGTGATCGTTGGTACTAAATCTTTAAGACAAGATTCATTGGACTTTATCTTTTCATAATCATCATCTTTGAATCTTGAGTATTTCGGTCCAATGAATGCCTTTGTCATAACCAATCATAGGGTCTCCTTTGAGATAATCATAAATCATCAATAAAACATTTAGAAATCCATGGGCATCAATCTTGTCTTTTCATTTAATAGTTTTAAATCTCATTAAATCATGTCATCAAATTACTTCATTCAATTTGTACAAGATCCAAATCATTTGATTGTAAAATATCTTTAAAAACAGATAAATACGAATCATAGTTTTCTTCATAAATCATAAACATCAACCACAAAGCATGAGAAACATCTTTCCTAAATCATAAATAATTCAAAAGTTATTTGAGCACGAAATCAGAAACCGATTAGAAAATACTATCATGACATCTGTATGACATCATGATTTGTTCATTTAACTAGCTGTAATTCATAACATATCCATCTATTACTTTAATGATCTTTCATCTTAATGTTTAATCTTACAAATGTCAACTCTATGTAATCATTAAGCATAGCATATATTTCACTATCCTTGAATAACTTTCCCACTATCATCTTGCACCTCTCTTATGCACTCTATATGTCATCACGTATTTCCTTTTCATTTCATTGTTGTCTTATATTCATTATTCTAAGGACATGTTCTCATAGTTAGCTAGAGTTAAATAAAATCTTAGACTTGTGGGAGTGTTTAAATCCACAAACATATTTCATGTTAAGTCTATTAACTTATGTTCATAAAGTCTTCTAAGTTATTCAATCAATAGTAAGTTTATGGATCAGAACTTCGTTGTGCACTCTGATTAACTTTTATGGATCAGAACTTCATCGTGCACTCTGATTATCTAACAACCATTCATAATTTTTATTTAATTATAGATATCTAGGCACATTTGTCTTTAAGTAGCAAGCTCCCTAACTATTATTTCAATCATACTCTTGCAAGTCTCCTTCATTATCCAAAGCCTGTTCATCATCCTAACTTATCCTCAAATATTTTGAGCATAAGCTTTCATATATTATAAAGCATTACTTAGAAGTTATTAACTATTCCTCTTAGCTAAGCTTATGAGTTTATTATAATTTGATCAATTAATATCTCATATCTTAAGTCTTAACCATATGGACTTCTACTTAAATCTTAGTCTTTAGCTTGATCATTTTATATTACATTAATTGTTGATTCTTGGAGTAGGATTCGATTGGCCATTGTGCTTAGATTATTATTAGTTCCTGTGATTCTCTTTCACTTTAATATTATACGTAACTTTACGTTTACATCCAAGCCTATTCTTAGTTCCTTTTTCTTCAATACAAGTTCATTCAACCAACTCCCTTAAGCTCCATTGTATTCATATCATCATCCTAATCATATTTTACTTACGTTTCCTTTACTTCCTAGTCAACCTCTAATTATTTCATTTATGATCCTTTCTCATTTCTTAGCTATTAAATCCAACTCCACCATGTTATCTTATCTTCTTTATTATCATTAGAGGTTTGGGAGGTTTCTATATCTTCTGCAAATACTATTAACATCTTTGCCCTTTTTTGAGAACTTACTTCATTTACGTGACCTATCTCAAGCCCATGGGTGTATATATTTTTCTTAAGTTGTTTTTGCCATTTAAAACTTCTTACTGTTTGGTTCATACATCACCCCCTCCTACCCGATGTTGATCTACCATGGTTGCACCAAATTACTTTTTTGGCAACTTTGATTTACCATCTTAATTATTTACTAGCCTATTAATTTTATTTTCATGGATAAATTATTCAAACTTATTAAGTACTTTGCGAGCTAACCTTTGATGTGTTTAGTGAATTTTTCCATAAGTATCTTGCCTAGTGGATTATTAATAGCTTATTAATATTAATTGATTTATATTAACTAAGTAGACTAGCAATTATGTTAGTTTTATGTCTTACTGTTCATAAACTACGTTGTTTGGGGATTCAAACGTATGTTTATGCATTCAAAAGTTATAGAATAATTATCCCTATCTTATAATAATATATTGGCATCACAAATTTTTCAAAAATTGCCAGCCTATCTCCGATGTCGCCCGAAACAAAATCAGAATCCAAGATTGCAAAACTTGGTTGTGTCACTTTGTTCCTAACCTGTTCTATTAACACTTCAGCAAAAATAGCACACTCTAAGAGCTAGTTCCTTTAAAATCATTAGCCTCCTTTACACAAATGTTGTCTTCCTTTGTTTGCTACTATGACCTTATACACAGGGATATTACATTTCATATAAGTCATTTATCTTTTCTCATCACCTACTTCTTACTCATGCGTACTTTTATCTTTTCTTTGTTTTACTTAATTCCCAAATTAAACTTTAGTTTATTAATTCCTAAGTTATTAATATTTGTATTCCTTCATAGAATAAACGTGCAATCACATTTAATAAAACCAATAGAAGAAATCTTCATGTATGCATAAAAGGCTTACTGAAGGAGTACTAATCAAACATCATAAACAATGAAAACTTCAGGAAAATTCCTTCAATACAAAGATATCTTGTAAAACTATAGTTTTAATACTCATATTGAATAGAAAATCATCGAACAAACGTGGGAAACCTTGAGGAAATACATTCACATCATGAAAATATCTAAACATAGTAATGAAGGTCCTTACCTCTTCTCCTTGCTTCCTACAACTCCTAGTCGCCTCTTTTTCTCTTCTAAGCCTCCTAGTAGAGCCTTCTAGTCTCAAATTACTAACATCTTTAAGTCCTTATATAGACACTCATTTACTTCATTAGGAAGAAATATAGAAACTTCGTAACATGTACATTCCAACTAATAGAAATTGCCTCCAATTCTTGCCAATAGATTACCACCCTCAACATTGACCAGTGAGATTCATACTCTTTACTACTCACTGACCAATAGGATTAGTCCAAATAGACTACTTCACCTACAAGTCTTCTCGAATCTTCCTATTGATAATTTCACCATCTCATCCCTTATGTAGTCAGACACTTGCCTAATCCCTAGGTTATATAGATCCTTCCTATAAGATCAGAGGATAATTTTAATTGGTCATTCCCACATCGCCTCCATTCTTAGCCAATAAGGTTTATTCAATTAAACCAAATACAAATCACCGTTAATTAAGTAAACTCCACTTAAATAAGTCCTGACATCAGCTTTACACCTAATATTATAAAAGTTAATGAAAGTCATTACAGTAAGTCTTTCTACACTAATTGTAATTTCTGATTTAACCATACATTGATAACTACTGAGCATGCACCCCACGTAAAGCTTTATATTGCTTGGATGCCCAGAGATAAGTAAAACTCTTTGCTACATGTACAACAGGTGAAACTTTTACTTACCCGTCAGAAGACAATAGTATTCCTTGGACAACAGATTTCAGTGCTCTGGCAACAACACCAAGCACACAGATTACAAATCCAAATAAATGGAAGCTTGGTTCACCCTACAACAGCGTAAAACCATATGTGAAGAGAAGTGAAGAACACAGGAAAATAATTCTGCCATACACTAATAAACTTAACATAGTTGAAAAATAAAAACTATGCAGAAAGAAAACGCTGGACACAGTTATTCATGTTGTGACATCATAGAATTTACTGCAATACTTAATTATTTGCATCAATCATATATTCGAGCAACAATATGAATAGCTCCCATACATCCATGAGTGATCACAGAACTCTTATACGATCTCGGTCCTAATCAGTCAATATTAGATGGTGGAATTTATCAAAAGAATGATAGCTGCTGTTTCAATCAGAAAACTACCAAAATTGATCAAGCCAACCTACAAATTCAACCAAACAGTCGATAATGATAAAGAGTGAACTGTGTCCCTGGTAAGCACACAGAGCCATGAACATTTAAGTAGGGATTATATTTGTACTATGTTGTATATTTAAAAGAGTTTTTTGTGAAAATAATGACGGAAAGTAAAGGAAAGAGACTAATGGACACCAACTGCCCAGATCAGACAGTAATTATGATGAGGTTCCATATGTTGAAGTTGTTTTCGTGGGTGTGAAGGACCTATACTTTGCACATTTCATTCTGAGAGAGAAGAAATGGGACGATAATAATCAAGAACAATAGGAAAGAGAATCAATTACTGACTACACAAATTGATCAAAATGTTGGGAAGAAGCAAGCTCGGACAAGATTAGAGTAAAACTAGATGTTTACCAATGCACTGCACATACTAAGTTTACAATTTATAATTAACATCATAAATATAATTGCATTTTTCGAATTATACTTTTGAGTTTATTTTTAAAATTACAAATTTTCCTTTTGATTTCTTACCTAAGTTAAAGCATAGTTGTATTTGATGTAAAAATTAATACTTTTAATTAAATATATAATTTTACTTGAACTAAACATCTTTTATTTATTTATATATACTTAATTAAGGTTTACTTATTTTCAGTAATTTTTAAGGATCCATTACATACAATCTAATTTGATTATTTTTTATGGTTAAAATTCATTATTTTTGTAATAAAAAGGGTAAAATTGTAAAATAATAAGAGAAGTGGATTAATAATAAGGCATATATAGGTTTTCCTAATAAGGAAAGGCCAAAATGTAAAATAATAATAAGAGACGTGTGACAAATTCAGGCTTATGTGGAATTAATAAAGAACACGTGCAATAAAAACACGTGGCAAACAAAGGGGAGTCTTCCTTTGTTATAGTATAATAACACAAATTAAAATGAAGCTAGTAGAAAATTTAAGCGTTAAAGCATATGCTTGTGAGCATACAAATACTGCCATGAATATGTAATGAGTATGAAAATTTTGTTGGGTTTTATCACTTAGAGAAAAATTTGAAAAGAAGGTGAGAGCTTAGAAGAGACCCAACCGCATATAGTGAAGAGTCCAATGTACGGTCTTAAATCAGAGAGCAAACTACAGTCATTGGAACAGTCAACCCAACAACATGCAACCAAGAAAGAGGCAAGAACTTGTATCACCATATCAGAAGTTTGACGCAATTCAAGCAGGCTCTTTTCAATTAAAAAGCCATGATCTAGAAAACTCTAGATACAGGCCCTTTTGTTATCCAACAAAAACAAAGAATTTGTCAAATAAAGTTTCTCCACTATAGTTGCAAGGAAAGAGCTGTGAATTTGTACTGATAACAACGGACAAAACACTAGCTCTTAAAATCCATAGATGTCAACTATTCTTATCTTCATTCATAAAGTACAAAGCCAAAATAGGTAATCTCAGCCGCTAATAGAATCATATTTATCCCCAAATAACCATAAAATTCATCTTCAAAGCTCAATCCAAACAAAATTTATACACAAAATACGAAGGCACAAGTCAAAATCACTTTTCAATCTATAAATCAATCACAATACAGAACTCAAGTCAGAACTAAAAAACCCATAACAATTAAGCCAAACCAGTAACAAACCAGTAAAAATTCTCACTTCAAACTCAGATACTCCTATCAATTCAACGACTAAATTCCCAACATGCCCAGCTCATTCATTTCAAAGATCTTAAATAAAAACAAGCTAAAAGATTGGCTCAAATTCCTTCTCAAGCTGTAAAGATCAATATATCTTAGAAATCAATCAAAACAAGGAATTTAAATAAAACTAAAAAAACCATGATTTAGCTAATTCAAAAAATCCTTACTTCAAAATCAGACACTCCCAATCAATACATCATACCCAGTTCATTAATCATGCCAAAAAAGATTTAAAAAAAAGCCAAAGATTCACTCAAATCACAACAAAGAAAAAAACAAAGCTCAGAAGAGAAACCCACCCCACTGGCAATAACAACGCCGGTGACCACCGGGAAAAGGGTGACATAGGTGAGCCAAGCCTCCCTCTTAGCAGTCATCAAATAGGCAAACACTGCCGTGAAGAAGGGTGTGGTGGCTCCAATCGCCTGGTTGAACGACACCCGGCAGATAACGCAAGGAAACATTCCCACTCATCACCGACACACAAAAATAGCGGACAAAGCAGCAATCTTGAAGAACTGGGATTGGGAGCGCACTGGCTGCATCGGGATGAGCCGCATCCAAACGATGACAGCATAACTGAGCAGGGAGCAAGCGATCATGTGGCACATGGTGAGGAAGATAGGGTATCGGAAGCCATAGTTGCCAAGCAGGTACTTGTTGAGGAGGAGTACGCCGATGTTGGAGGTATACCAGGAGATGACGAGCCCGATGGTGAACAGACAATTTAGACCCTTTGCGTCCAACCTCATTTTGATTTTGAAATTTAGCTCCACCTAGAAAATGTCATGAACGAAAAATAATAGACATTCACCTCATTGAAAAAGCTGGTAGGTCTGTTGCGCCAATTCTTTGGAACTTGAAATTGAAGCTTGCATAACCATCCCATTTCATGCCACCTGGGAATGAAAAAACAAAATTAACAGCTGTAGGAGGGAGACAAAAAGATTTTCAATAACTAAAATCTCAAAATGGATGATTTGCGACATGAAACATTGATCACAAGGAGATTTGCTTCTTTGCTTCATTTAACCAAGCATTCAAAAGCACACAAAACTTCATAGAACTTTATCAAACCAAAACAAACACAGCTAAAATGAAAATTTGGTGATTTTTACAAAATCTAAAGTATCCATGTCTAGGGAGAGACCTTTCCTGCAACTTTCGTCATCATTGCTCTTGGCTCACCTTTACACATTATTGGCTGAATAAAACCTCCTGTAAAAATTAGAATACTGTTTATTCAAGTGGAAAAACAAATGCAATACTGGAAAAAGAATCAACATTTTGAATGAAATGAATTACCATTAAAAGCAATTCCAAACTTGTTATCTGGGACCAACTTGTTTAAAGGATTGTGAAAGAGAGTCAATTTTCCTCCCTGACAACCAAGAGTTAAATACATAAAATTTGGCGGACAAAAGTCAAATTTCAACTCAGGTCCATATCAATAGCTTACAGTGGAAGGAAGAAGACCATCACTAGTTTTCCAATACACTGGAGCAAGTCCTAGGTCAAATTTGACAAATGTAGGAAGGATGTACCTGAAACAAATAACACCCTCAGAAATCAACAAAAACAAAATGCTCAGTAACTGGACTCTGGAGATTAGACATGTGATTGGCTCCATTGGACACATAAAAGAGAAATGACAAACCAAGTTAGAACCACAACATTAATGAAGGTGTTAAAAATCTTGTAGCCAGGAAAATTATCAAGGGTGAAAGCTTGTCATCCATGCAGCTCTCACTTTGTTGTGTATAGTTTCAATGCAACAAATTCTGAAGGTTCCAGCCCTCAGAGATCTTCTTCTATTGTTACTCTCCTTCATCAATTTATCAATTTTGGAATATAAAGATCTTTATATATTCTTATTATATTTCTTTGAAATGCATCATCTCAGACCCTTTCAGCTGTCTACTTCTCCTTTTGGACGTTTGAAGAAATTTATATTACAACTCATCAAAGCTTTACTCATATCTCTTCTGTGCATGTACTAACCCTTGCAAACTATATTGTGTAATATTTGTAGTAGTTCCCGTATTTTTTGCTTGGCAATCCACCAAGTGATCCCTTTTAGTTTTTTAAATATTCCACTTAATATTATCATTAAAAAACTTTTCAAATAATTATGAATTTTGCCATGCAAGAACTTATAAATAGAAAGGATAATGGGGAGTGAGCCGGTGTCATACAAAATCCTAGGATGGCAGAACACAAGAGGATAAGCAAACTCACACTTTTGCCTCTTCCACCACAGTCGTTGCCCCAGCTTTAATCCGCCCCATGTTAATTGTTTTCCTTAATTTCCATACATGCACTGGCAACCCAGCTTGTCGGAAACCTATATCTGTGGTAGGTAGCAGCAAGTTATAGAAATTACAAGCAGCAAATGCTCAATAGTACCACTTCCACAATGGCCAAAATTAAGATAACACGTTTTAGATTTGCAAACACATTGAAATAAATAAGAGTAAAACTTGACATAATTGCAACTGGCAAGCCTAAACAATGGTACTAAGGTCGAAGGTCACGTGTTTCATGCTTACAACAATAGCTTAAGCATCAACTACTCAAAAAAGCTTTTGCATGACACAATGAATCTCAATCTATGTCTATTAAAGAGAGTGTGCCTATTAATATTTAAGATCATTCTTGGTCAGACACAATTTAGATTACACAATCATAATGTTAAGCCATGTTTTATTTACGTAGTCTTTATAGCTTGTAGGCCATACTTACTCCTGGTGTTATATTGAAGATGGTATTGACGATACTGATATCAAAATATCACACTTGTTTTTCTTTTCACACAAACACTATCATGCATAATTTAAAAACAGCGAATACAGGTTTAAGATGCTTAGCAATTAGAATGAATTGAAATTTATAAAAGCCTTCTAATTAATGATGCATTACTAATTCAAATTCCCAATGTTTTAAAAGATTAAAATCACAATTGATCTAAAAGAAACACCATCAAAGTAGAGGAGCCAGTAAATTAATCAATTCCAGAGATGTTTCTTGTTGAGGCAACCGCCCCTAAAATCTAAACAATATCTGAACAGCAATTAGAACATGCATACATCTAATCTCAAACTCAAAAGGAACGGCAAAAGCCAATTTTCTGCAGTCTTGAATCATGATAGTTTTTTATTGTTAAGTTTTCTTCATGAGCAATAACAACGAAGTCAATCCAATGCAAAATCTAAGGGTCCATTTGGTTGGCATGAAAGAAACGCAAAATACAAGAAAATTTTAAATGGTCAACCTTGCCATAAGCAGTATTGATCCAACATATTCCATATAGGTATTAGTATATGCTTAATGTGGTATGTATTCAAAGTAATCATGATTACGTCAAAGTGGATCTTCAATGTGAAAAAATTCCTACTTTTATTTCTTATCGTGAACCATAAGCAAAAGTAATAAATTTCCGCTGCACATATGGAAGACCCACTTGGAGGCAATTATAATTAATTTGAGCTCCGTTCCGGCTTGGATGAAATTGATGATCAACTTGCACACAAAATCATTAAACTAATATTACTTTCTACATAAATACATTAAATATAAGGTTAACTATTTAAAAATTCCCCATACTTTACATTTTTCTTTTTTAGCCAAGCAAAGATGCATTCAAGAAATATCAGATACAGCAAAACTAGACATGAATGATACCTTCCACCCAAGATGCAGTGTGATCACGGACCACTGGCCGGATTAGACGATGATAATAATAAGGAGAACTGGTAGAGGCGGTTGCCATGTGCAATACGAGCACAAGCACCCAAATAGTAGTAACAATCTATGTCTGCAAGCAAATCAGTAAGTCCTCAAAAGTGAACTGCTATCCTTCCGACCAGCAGCAGACAGTAGCAAATCTATGCCCGGCAAACAACTCAGTAAGTTGTTTAAAGTAAAGAGCTGTCCTTTCCGACCAGAAGCAGATAGAAGTGGATCTATGTCTGCAGCTCCTCAAGAAACGCCTCTATCTATAGGAGTGGCGTGCTTGATCATTTTGTGTGGAGGAGAAGCAGACAAGCGCCAAAGATGCGGAAGAAATGCGCTTCCATTGAACAATCCTGCAAAGTTGGGAAGATTAATCGGAGACGAATCCAATCGAATATTCCCGGAAGCCAGGGAATTCAAACACCGAGAAAACGGCTCCAAAGGGGTAGCCTTTGACGTCGATGGCTCCCCTGGCGCTGGCATCCCCATCCCCATCCCCATCCCCACGTCCCGCCATTATCACCCCACAAGGGGTAAAAGTAAAGCTTCAACACTTTGGACGTGTTTTATTATTATTTATTATTATTATGGCATTTGGTTGAGTTATTTTGGGTTTATTTATTAAAAATAAAAAAAATTTCTAGAGACAAAAGACAAAAAGAGTACCCGAAAACCTTAAAAAATTAAAAAAATATATATTAGAGACATTATTAATAATTATACACAAAATAGTTTTAAAAAATATATTCATTATTTTTTTCTATTGTTCATTTTCACTCTCTAATATTTTCTCTTCCCCATCTTATACATCGCCCTCCCTTTACACATGAAATAATCAAAAGTATCACTTGCACCCTTAGCCTTTTTAACTCTATTAATAAATGGTTAAATTTTTATGACGTGGTAGTTTTTGGTCCCATCATTACGTTGTAAGATAATAGTCCTGAAGATTTTTTATTTTTAACTGACATTAGCTACAGGCCAGCAGCGGTGCGGCGATCGACACTAATGAATATGACCAAAAGATAGATAATAAGCATGAGATAATATCACAAAAGATCTTGATTAGACAATTACAAAGAATGACTCATCTATCACACTGTGAAGGGGGAAACTATAGATTCTAAATTTACCAACAAGGTTTTAAAATTGAACAATGAAAAGAAATGTGACAGACGAGTATTCTCAAAAGACTAATTGAGGAGAGTAATCAAAAGAATTGCTGGCACTCCCCACAGCCAAACTTGGTGTGGAAATGAGAACAAGGGAGAGCTCCGGAACAAGGTTAAAATGTTAAAATCACAAAGGCACGAATCAGTATTATTTAAACTGATCTATATTTTAACTGGCCAGTCAGCATACAGCCAGGCGTCCCCCATTCTCGCCCCCTTCTGGGTTTCTGGCAAAAGAATCAGAGTACTAAACATCAACTTCCTTGGGGGTGAAGTTCATCACTTGACACCATCTTAGTTGAAGTCGCCAACATCGCACGTAGCCAACTGCAAATGGAAAATAATCCAAAATTGCCAAACTTTATCATGATGGAAAATTACTTATTCCTTTTCTTTGCTTCACTGTAAAGCACCACTCCAATGACGGTAAGTGTGTAACCAAGCATCCCCGTCACAGATACGGGGTTCCGGAAGATTAAAATTGATATAACCACAGCAACAGCACCCTTTGCATTCCCCAACACCTACAATAATGCCAATTAATCAGTTTATGTGTCCCACTGGAATAAAAAATAACTTCCAACCAGAGTGTATCTTTTTGAAGAAGGTTGGTCTTGGGAGCTACATCAAGTACTTGATCAATGGAAATGCAATTCATAGCCTAAAAAAGCAGTCAACATAATCATTAAAAAACTATTTTTAAAAAAGAGCATTTCACATCACAGCTGTCATCATTATCTCTATCTTATCCTACCTTTTGGGGCATGGGCTTATTTTACTTATTATACTTTTTACAATAAATAAATCGATGACATATGTATCTTAAGTTTCCAATGCTTTCCACGGTCTAAAAGGACGCAGATGGAGTTTATAAAGAAAGCATGGAATAAAATTTGAGCATTGGTATGGTCCAGAAAAGAATGCAGTAGACAAAAAGGATCTATAACCTGACTAATCCTTTGGACTAAGGTGGATGAAAAAGAAGAAGGCCTACACGTATATTGCGGAGAAAAATAAGATAAACACAAATGAAAAGAAGAAAAAATAAAGGGGCAGCACAAGCAAAAGGCTGTTGCCAAGCCCCATAACTAAAGATTTATGACATCAAACATGTGATGATAAAAAGACTATAAACACTTAAAGCACCATGAACATGTACAAAATTTGTGACAAAGAAAGAAAATGATTATAAAAACTAGCATTTTTTTTGTCATTTTGATTCTTTGGTAGAGTAAGTAACAAAGAAAGCAGATAAGCCAAGAACAACATACTTGGAGCGTAAGAGCGCTGGTGTGCTTGGTGACCAGAAAATTTGTCAAGTTCACAAAATATGCCAGGGCAGAATTGAAGAGCAGGTACCAGACTATTTTAAAGTCATCTCTTGCAAGTGCTAATGTAATACCAACTACATTCTTTTCCATTATGAGGGTTGCAGGGAGAAGGAAGACAACAGCAACGGGCGCCATATAAAGAAGAAGGTTCATAGAATTGAGCTTGTCCCTAATTCAATAAACAAAAAATTTGCTCTCATATTTTCCCGAATTTGCGTAAATTGCAAGTGCATGAAAAAATTGAAACAAAATGAGATATAAGATAAAAATGGCCGTCATATAATTTTTTTAATGTTCAAAAGAATTGTAAGTCTTCCCGCGCTTATTGTAATTTTCTCATTCAGCCCATACATTGATAACTCCTGAAGCAAGCACACCACATAAAGTTCTATATTGCTTGGATGTCCAACAGATAAGATTTAAAATTAACAAGAGGTGAAACTCTTTACTACATGTAAAAGAAGTGAAACTTTTACTTACCCATCAGAAGATAATAATATCCCTTGGACAACGGATTTCAGTGCTCTAGCAGCAGTAGCAAGTACACAGATTATAAATCCAAATAAATGGAAGCTTGGCTCACCCTACAATAGCATAAAACCATATGTGAGGAGAAGTGCAGAACACAGAAAACACAATTATGCACTATACCATAGTAATAAGTTCAATACACTGTTGAAAAATAACAACTACACAGATAGAAACACTGGAAATGAGTTATTTATGTTGTACTGTTAGAATTTACAGCAATTTTCCAAATATTTGCATTCATTAATGTTCGAGGCAACAATATGAACAGGTCCCATACATATATGTGTGATCAGAAGTCGTCCTCTCATACAACCTCATTAAACAGGGTAATCAGACAATTATATAAAGTTCATACACTGGTTCTAATCAGTTATAAGCCACTATTTTAATCAGAAAATTACCAAACTTGATCAAGCCTAGCTACAAATCCAATCAAACAGTCAATGATAACATAAAGGTGAACCGTATCCCTGGTAAGAGCCATGAACATTTAAGCAGGGAAAATAACTTTACTATGTTGTACAACTAATTGTGTTATTTTGTTAGTTTGTGAAGATAATGATGTAAAGTAGAGGAAAGAGGCCACTGGGCACCAACTGCCCCAACCAAACAGAGTAATAAGATAAGGCTCCACATGTTGAGGTTGTTTTTCTGGATTAAAAGGGTCTATAATTCGCAGAATTCATTCTGAAAGACACAAGGTAAGATATATAATCAAGTATTATAGGAAAGAGAATCTGTTACCAACTAAATAAATTGATCAAAAATGTTGGGAAAGATTCCTACTTATGCATAAGAAGCAAGCTAGAAGATCCATGGATGAGATTAGAGATAGTACTAGAATGAAACTAGTTGAAAATTTAAGCATTAGAGCATGCTTGAAAGTATAGAAATAGCGCCACTAATATGTTAATGAGAGTATTTGTCAGGCTTTGCAGATCCAACTGAAATGACAAAAGCATTGGGGATTGCTTGTCAGTAAGAGAAAGATTTCAAAAGAATGTGAGAGCTCAGCTGAGACCCAACCATATACAATGAAATCTCCAAAAGTACGGTCTTAAAGAAGAAAGCAAAGTACCAACAATGAAGCAGTCTGCCGTCTGACAAGTAAATGAGAAAACTTGTGTTTAAGAGAAGCAATAACTTGGAAATTACTATATCAGAATCTTGATGCAATTCAAGCATATTTCTTTCAATTATAAAGCCATGATCAAGAAAATTATCGTTAGAGGCCACGTAATTATCCAACAAAACAAAGAGTTTGTCAAAAAAAGTTTCTCCATGATATATTTGCCAAGATGAAAGTGTAAATTTGGACTAAGAGCTTGGGTCAATGCACTAGATCTTCAAATTCATACATGTCAGCTCTTCTTATCTACATTCAGAAAGTACAAGGCCAAAAAATATAAGGTTTGCTGCTAATAAAAACATATTCATCCTCAAATCACCCTATAATTCACCTTCAAAGCTCAATCCAAAAAATTTTGTATCCAAAATACAAAGCCCCAACAATTCAAACTCACTTCTCAATTCAGTCAGAGCTTTTAAAAAAAGCGTACAATTAAGCTAATCAACAAAAATTCTCACTGCAAAATCATACACTTCTAAGTCAATTCATTATATCCAGCTAATTAATCATTCTAGACCAATTTAAGAAAAAGCTAAAGATTCAATCAAATTCACTTCTCAAGCTAAAAAGATCAAAATATCTTAGAAATCAATCACAACACATAATTCAAGTCAAAGTTAAAAACAATCCATAACAATTCAGCTAATTCAACAATAATTCTCCCTTCAAAATCACACACACCTAAAACCAATTCATCAAATCCAGGAAATTAACCAATCCAATTCTTCCTGTTTTTAAAAAATCTGAAGATTCACTCTCACATCTCAAGCTATAAAGATCAATGTCTTAGATATCAGTCACAACACATAATTCAAGTCAGAGCTAGAATTCAGCTCATCAACAAAAATCCTCACTTCAAGATCACCCACTCCTGAAATCAATTCATCATACCCGGCCAATAAATTATCCCAAGTAAGATCACCCTTTTTAAAAGGACAAGCTAATAAACCTTCCCTCAGATCGCAACAACAACAACAACAACAACAAAAAAGTAAAAAAGTAAAAAAAAAAAAGAGAAGCAGAGCTCAGAGAGAGAGAGAAACGCACCCCACTAGCAATGACGACGCCGGTGACGACCGGGACGAGCGTCACGTAGGTGAGCCAGGCCTCCCTCTTCACCGTCATCAAATACGCAAACACCGCAGTGAAGAAGGGCGTGGTAGCCCCAATCGCCTGGTTGAACGAGACCGGCAGGTACCGCAGCGAAACATTCCCACTGACCACCGACCCGCAGAAAATGGCGGACAGAGCAGCGATCTTGAAGAACTGCGGCCGGGATCGTACCGTCTGCATGGGGACGAGCCGCATCCATGCGATGGCGACATAGCTAAGCAGAGAGCAGGCGGTCATGTGGCACATGGTGAGGAAGATCGGGTACCGGAAGCCATAGTTGCTGAGCAGGTACTTGTTGAGGAGGAGGACGCCGATGTTGGAGGCGTACCAGGAGACGACGAGCCCCACGGTGAACAGCCGGCTCGACCCCTTCACGTCCGAACCCATTCCGATCGAATCAAGCCTGATTCGCCGCCGGAACCGCCGCTGGATCCGCCGCCGCCGCCGCCGTCTCGGTCGCCGGAGATTGGATCAGCTCCGGCGAGGTGGGGGGATAGACAAAGGTGGGAGCTTTATGAATGGGGGTGGATCTGGGGTGGTTTCATGGTGGAAAAGGTGTGGACTTTGTGGGGGAAGGGGAAAGATGGTGGTGGTGGTGTGGCGGTGGTGGAGGTGTGGCAATGGCGTTCACACTGCGCAGACACCGGGTAGGAAATGGAGAAGAAGAATAAGAGGTTGGGTTTGGGCCAAGGCCTAATCAAACTCCAATTTTTTTTTAATGTTTTTAAGTTTTATTTTTCCAAAGCTTTAATGCTTTTATTTGATTTAGCTCAGAGGTTAAATTGATAATGGACATTTTGTTTGATTTGGTTTTGTCAAAATATTTACAATGTTTAGCATGTAGGCTTATAATAACTAGACATTTAAACAATATTTTTTGAGCTTTTTATCAAAAAATATATACATTTTTTACAATACTTAACGGCCGAACAATCAAACATAATTATTCAAAAAAAACCCTTTATACTGATAAAATTATTCTCGAACTTTTTAAAAAAATTTTTAATAAAACTATTACTATCATTATTATCACGAGGTGGACACATTTAATTGCCCTAAGGCCAGGCCGCCCTTTTCTTTCAGCCCAGAATAATATATTTCATTTAATTATAGTTAGGGGTATTTAAGACAATTTATAAATTCTTCTTTTTTTATAATTATGTTTGATTATCTAGTGATGGGTAATATCAAAAACTTATTCCTTTTTTTATAAAAAACTCATAGTTTTGATATGGCAAAAAGAATTCTCAAGCCTATCAATTTTTGTGTCATCTTGGTTGATATTGGTATTGATATTTTCGTATATGTGTTGCCTGTTAGGTTTTTCGTATTTATAAGTGCTTGTAAAATCTTATATTTCTTTGAAAAAACCCTAGATTATTAAAATAAGACTCTTGTATTTAAATAAATTATTATATCTTTAATAATCTATTTATATACTTAAAGGTCAAAATACAATCTCATTTGCTCGTTCATTTTTCCATTTAGAAATAAATGATACGAATGTATTTGATTATAGCCAACGGCTTATGGCCTAGCGGTTTGACATCTTAGGGTTTAGTTAGCCATTTGGGGTTTCGAAGTACTTGGAAAAGCATGACTAGGATTTTGATAAGCCATAATAATAGGTAGGGTTGCTAATTGAGCGAGCCAACTTGTAGGCATTTAACGTTCGGCTCGGCTTAACTCAACTCGAAACTCGACATTTAAATGCTCGACTCAAACTCGAATCTTACGAGCCGAGCTTGAGCAAGGTCGTGTTCGACTCGACTCGACTCGGTTATAACTCGAAATCGACTCAAATTTGACTCGTAGCTCGACCCGAACTCGACTCGTAGCTCGACCCGACCTCGACTCGATAAAATAATATAATAATATAGTCTTTATATTATATATATATATATGCAATATAATAATAGAGAAGCAAGATACTTGAGATGGTAAGTATTCACCTTGATGACTTCAAGGTTGTGGGTTCAAACCATGGCCTCATTATTTTTTAAGTGAAGTACTTTTGATTTTTAATCGAGTTGGTTTCGAGCTAACGAACGAGCTGGCGAACGAGCTCATAAAAATTAAGTAGTTTAAGTATATTCGAGCTCGAGTCGAGCTCGAACACATAAAAAATATTCGAGTCAAACTCGAGCATGTATGTCCAAAACTCGTTCGATCTCGAGTCGAGTTCGAACGAGTTTCGAACTATTCGAGCCGAGTTCAAACACATGTTGAGCTCGGCTCGCTTGCTCAATTAGCACCCCTAATAATAAGATATGTCTAACTAATAATATTCTACTATATGGTTTTTTGTGTAGTCAAATATGGTTTTTTGTGTAGTCAAATTCGACAGGGGTGAGTCATTATTTATAGGTCTCATTGGTTGCCTAGAAATTAGTAAAAGTGACAGTAAAATTTCTTTTACACTTATTACGATGCCGGAGATATTCGAATTTGTGCCAATATAATTCCAAAAAATACAAAAATAATTAGTATGGACAATAGTTGTTACTCTTACGTCTATATACGGTCTTTTGGATTATAAGAACGGTTTAATTTTCTCTACATAAGAAAAACTACAGGATTTGAATAGTTGGCCAAATTTGGAAGCGGCTAATTCTTATATCAACCTAGCTGTAGTAGATACTAACCTTCCTCGTCAAATATTTGAGGTACAGATTTATGTTGATTTAAGGTTAGACTATGACATATTATGTTAGGTGTCAGTCACGGTCCTAAGATTAAATTTTTCGCTAAGATAGCCCTGCTACCCTTTATGGACACCGGAATACTAAGACCAACTACCAAAATCCTAACATCCCGCTATGCCCATGCATCAAGGCGAGGCAAATACCCTAAAAAATGCAAAAGGGAAATCGTAACCATGTAAATGTTCAAAGGAATAGAACCATGTCAAGTGTCCCATTATGTACCGTTAGCCTATATACGGAGAGAAGTTGACAAATATGATCGATTAACCTAAAGAGGGCATTGTATATACATGTGGTAGCATTGACAATAGATCTCATAGGCTCACGGAAATAGAAGTAAAAACATGATATAAATTTGTTCGCTTATATTTTGATTGACTCAGTGTATAGAAGAAACATGAACATGAATTAGTTCCATCAGTTGAGCCTTTGCAAGTCTGGAATTAGCTTGGGATACTTGACGGCTTGGAAGACAACCAAAAAGGAGCATCGTATGTTTAGCAGCTTTTACGATGCTTTGGATTCGTTGTGTGATTATTATTTTACTCAAGAACTCTTTAATTTTTTTTGGACCCGGGAATAATATATTCAAGAATATTTGAACCGAACATGAATTATTTAGTTGGCCTGACGTGGATGTAAGGAGCGTCCTATAAAAATATAAGCCTATTTTTATTTGTTTGTCTTAGGTCTTTAAATAATCTTAGTTTAAAAGTTGCACATCATTTCATTGTTTTTTTTTGGTTTATCAATCGTTATGATTAAAAAATATTTTATTATATATATTTCATTTTTTTTGCGACTAAAACATCGTGAATATATGAGATTTTATAATATTTCTATGGACAAATGCTTCCAATTTTATATTACTTAACCCTAAAAAATATTTTATCTTCTCTTTTTTCGCCACCAAATAGACCCTAATTTTTTTCTTAAATTTTAATTTTATAAAATGTCTACCAAGAGACTAGTTGACATAAGCCGGGCCAGCAAATCGTTAATAAAATCAGGTTTCATTCTAATAAATCCCCCCATGTGGTAGGGGGCCAGTTTTCGGCCGGCGAACACCGATGGGGACATCAAGCCTATCGTTTTCAGTCTAATATATATATAAATTAAATAAATATTATTCCCAAGTCTGCCAGGCTATTTTATAAGTTTATTAAAATATTGGGAAAATTTTGTTGAGATTAAAATAAGATTAAAGGGTTGATATTATTTGAACAATTCATGAATGGTGAACAAATTTTTGCAACACTAAAATTTTGATTATAAAATCTATGAATTGGGTAAGAGGTGGAGAGTTAAATTTTTTGTAGGAAAGATTATTAAGTTGGTAAGGCCGTTGTATGTCGGGTGGGGGAGGGGATTTGCTTTAGCACATTTCTTTTATTGGTTCTAACTTTTATAAAAAAGTGGAATATTAATGATTGTTACGGTTAATTTTTTCAATCTTCAAGTAGATTATAACCGGTCATAAACTTGCTTTACGGGTTTTGTTGTGGCAAGTGCTACAGTACATCCACTTCCGTTGGATACGAGTGTGTGCTAGATTATATACTACTTTGAAAAGAAAAAATATTAATCTGACTAATTAATAATAATAATAATAATAAGTTGACAATATAGATTTTTGAATATTCAATTAACTATTCACATGCAAAACAATTTTTTGTCTATTCAATTGACTATTTGACATTTTAAAAAATGATTGGGCGTCATGAATTAAGAAAAATACAATTTTCCCCTTGATTATAAGATTGCCGGCTTCCCAATAAATGGTGATATCTGTAGTTTCCTTATTCATGAATTTCGTTTCATTTAATTAGCCAGTACTATAATATGATTACTTTAAACTTACATTTATATTCTCAATATATCTCTAAGTAGTTTCATGATTATGTGTCTCTTAATAAAGCATGATGACGACATTTATACTGGATAATAAAAATGCATGCTATCACTTGTGGTACTTTATAATTTATCTAGCATGATATTGTATAATGAACGACTTATATTATGGATAAATTTAAATTTAATTTATATTGTGATATTGTGTTATGCGCAACTTATATAAAAAATCTCGTTGAATGATAATATAAATTATAATAATTTAAAATATTAGATATAATTTTTTATGATTGGTTAAAAAATAGATTTTAATTGAATGAAGATTTATTATAATAATTTGATTTTTTTACTTTTGTCATATCGTAATTGGTTTATGACATTGTTTAAAATGTAATATAATAGATTAAACCATCTTTTCAAAAGTAATTAACTAAGTTAAAAAATTATAATTTATTTTCATTTATAAATATGATCTGAACTAATATATATTAGATGTGAGACTAAGTTCAAGGATCTCAAAATCTACTTTCTCAGAAAATTTCATCCTTTAAATTCTGCCTTTTACTAGCCCAAGCCACGTCTTCTCTAACTCGTGATTGGCACTCTATCTAATATCCCTAGTGCAACCTACTATTTAACAAGAAACTAGTTGTTCTAATATCATTTATAATACCTGACCAAAAATAAAAATTAATGGGCTAAATTATTTTTTCAAAAATAATTAATCAAATTAAAATTTTATATTTTATTTTACTAATAAATGAGATCTTATCACATTATGTATTAGATATAGGACTAATTTAATGAAGCTTACAATTCACCTACCTTATAAATTTCATCTTCGAAAATTTTTCAATAGGTTAGTATTGAATTTTTTTATTAATAAAAAAATAAAAAAATAATAGATTTGATAAAAGAATAGGTAAACTGTCAAATTAGCCTCTTTATTATGCAAATGATGAGTTATGGCAATTGCCATACGTACAATTATAACATTTATTATACGTCTTTGTTGAGAATGACATTGTAATTAAATGTTAACATGTACATGCACGTCTATTGGTTATAACATTTATTACACGTATTTGTTGAGAATGGCATTAACATGTACGTGCACGACTATTGGTTTGCTCATTTCCATTAGTAACACAATATTCTAAGAGTTCAATGCCTCTACTGTATTGGCGCGATTTTGAAGCGCATTTAACACCATTCAAGCAAGTTAGTTTTAAAGCCAAACTTAGGGTTGTTAATTTAGTGAGTCAACTTGTGAGTATTTAGCATTCGGTTCAACTTGACTTGACTCGAAATCGAATCTTACTAGCCGAGCTTGAGCAAGGTCTCATTCGACTCAAACTCGACTCTATAAAATAATATAATAATATAATTTTTCTATTATATATATATATATACATAATATAATAACAAAGAAGTGAAATAGTTGAGATAGTAAGTATTCGAGTTAATAACTTCCAGGTTGTCATGCTTTTAACTAAGGTACTTTTGACTTTTAATCGAGCTAATTTCGAGCTCACGAACGAGTTGGGTTTGAGCTCGAAAAATTAAACAGTTTAAGTATATTTAAGCTCGAGTCAAGCTCAAATATATAAAAGATATTCGAGTTAAACTCGAGCATGTACAAACACATAAAAGATATTCGAGTCGAACTCGAACATGTATATTCAAAGCTTCGTTCTATCTCGAGCCAAGTTCAAACACAAGTTAAACTCAGCTCGCTCGATTAGCCCCCCTAACCAAACTAAGTACAAGGAAAAACATTTTCTTGCTGATAATGAATTGTTTTTAGCAATATGCTCCTCTACCTATGTATGCTCTTATTCATGCCAAGGTGATTGCATTATTTAAACCAAATGACAAATATAATTTTTATTGGGTTGACAATCGTCTTAGGTGTAAGGGGTGAAATCATCCCAGTACAATACTTTACTGTCCCAATTAGGGGCGCATTGTAAGGGTGTTTCTAAACACCATTGGAAGGGAATGGTTAACGTTAGGTACCCACAACAGCTAAACCAACCCAACACTAAAGGTTTGGGTTGGATACCAACCTTATAATAATGGGGGAGTTTATCTAGTACGCGATTCCAAATGATATAAAATAAAAAATTTGTATATAACATGATGTAAGTCATACTAAAAAGTTCATATATAAAACTACCATTTTTTTATCTTTAATTTTTTTGTTAGACTAATTAATTTTAGCCTTCTTTTGTATGTAAATTTTTTTAATCGGTTATTTTTGAATCACACGGGCTTAGGTTATCAGCTTCAAGTTTTGCGAAGTGGTAAATGGTCAGCTTTGGGCCCAAGTAGTAAATTTTATCAGGTAAATGGTTAGGTTTAACATGTAAATTTAAGGTAAATAATGGATTTAGTTTGGGCAATACCCAACAGAGAAACATTCTTTATTTACATAAAAAATTTTACATCAAGTATCTACAATGTAATTAATAGTTTAGCCAAGATGACATATTAATACATATATATATATATATATATATATATATAGAATAAATTCATGTATTGCAGCATGTTATCTTGGCCGTTGGATTAACATCCAATGGCCAAGATCTAAAAGAAAAAGGGGGGGGGGGGGGTGGGGTGGTGGTTTCGCCGCCGCAGCGACGGCGGAGGGGGCGGGAAGGCTGCCCCCGGCCATACCGACGGCCGGGGGGGGGGGCGCGGCGGGGTGGCGGGGCGGGGGCCGAGGGGGGCGCTGGCGGGGGCCGAGGGGGGGCGCGGCAGGGTGGCGGCGGGGGCCGGGGGGCGGCGGGCGGGGGACGGCGGGGGCGGTGGGCGGCAGGCGGGGTGGGCGGGCGGGGGACGGGGGGGCGCGCGGCGGGGTGGCGGGTGGGGGCCGAGGGGGGCGGGGCAGGGTGGCGGCGGGGGCCGAGGGCGCGGCGGGGTGGCGGGCGGGGATGGGCGGCGGTGGTGTCGCCCGGTGGCGGGGCGGCGGGCCGGCAGGGGAAGACCCGGGGCGGCTAGATCTGCCGCCCGTCGCCTGGGCGGATACGTCGCAGCCCCCGGCGGGGCGGCGACGGGCGGGGTAGGGGTGGCATCGCGTCGGCCGGGGTGGCGGACGCGTCGGCCGGCGGCGGCGCTGCCGGAAAATTTTTTTTTTTTGATGGGGGCATGTTTCAGCCGTTGGATTTGATCCAACGGCTGAAAACACTTGAGCACAGCCATCTTGGCTGTGCTGCAATACAGCAAATCCTCCCTATATATATATATATATATATATATATATATATATATATATATATATATATATATATCAATATTTTCTCTGCAAAGAGAAGCAAAAGGAACAAAAAAGCTTATAAATGGATTAAGGTTATAAAAAATGATATTAAATTACTTATATTTAACCTAGAATTCCTTCATGACTCAATATTGTATAATGAAATTAAGAGAATGAGTCCCAAACATGCAATGAATCTCTTTTGACTGCAACTCTACTATGTAAGAATGTACACGAAGAGTTGCTTTAAAAGGTGAGGAATGGGAGACAAATAAAATAACAAAAGTGGGAGCACACCACATGCCCAATCTGCTAAGTGCATCTGACCAAACCTTATAGATGCTATGCTGTATTGACAATAGATTTTAGTGACATTGACTTTGAGTAAGATGTGCTCTGTAATTGATTTGGTAGGCAACCAGTTTCCCAAATAAGGCACAAATAATACATTGACTGACCATTTGTAAATTGCTGGTGTCCGCTACTACCTCATTATTATTATTTTTTTTGAGTATGACAATATCAAATGAATTCAACAACATTGAACTCTCTTTTTTCATGTTGTTGCAAAGGTAAGAAATTAGAGTGTTTATGACTTGCATAACATGGAGCGAGCAAGCTAGGTGACCAAAGATCAAATCATGCTTCATGAAAATAACTATTT
>JAURVB010002094.1:0-13557 GCA_033002965.1 Piper betle
AATTCATAGTCTAAAACTCACACTAATCACCAACAAATAAATTATGGTTATTACAAATCATTAGTTAGAAGATTAAAATAAATGAACACACTTTATTATAATGCATAATACAATCAAACATTTTCATCTTCGTTTTGCCCCCAAATCAATCAAAATTAATGTTGAACTTTTTATGATTCGTTGAGGACAACATATACGCTTGCCTTCTAGTGTCTTCTTATTTCCGCATAATTTCATCTTTCTCTAAAATAAATTGAGTGAAGTCCTCTTCAAGCGCCCAAACAACATCTAACCAAAAAAAAAACTAGCAAATAGAATAATATTATATAAACTAATAATATTACTGACATAATTTACCATACATTAAAAACAATATTATAAAATAGAATAACACTATAATCATGGTTGCAACGCACAATATAATACCATTATTTTAAAAAAACTTCACATGATTTATGAACCAAATCAAGGTAGTTTCTTCCGAGTAATTAACATGCATGACAAATCATTTGAGCTTAACTTAATCAATTACGTACATAGCAGCGCAAATAAATGTCAAGTTAATTAAACTAGGGAAAAGTTATAATATCATAATCAGTAAAATAGTGTAAGACAACAATTTACAATTGTATTATTTGAGAAGCTATCGTAACAACAAAATGAGTAAAAATTAAAACTAGCAGTCCCAATCAAGTATATATATGTCAATAACAGCACAAATATATAATCATTAAGAACACAAATATCTAAAGTAAACTAACAACGAGTCAGATCAAAGAACATATTAAAACATATAGAAATTTAAATTTTAGTACAAAGAACATATTAAAACATATGAAATTTAAATTTAGTACAGATTAAAAATACTTAAACTGTTTATTTTTGTGAGCTCGTTCGCCAGCTCGTTCATTAGCTCAAGCCGGCTCGATTAAAAGTCAAAAGTACCTCACTTTAAAAAATGAGGCCAATGTAATTTGAACCCACAACCTTGAGGTCATCAAGGTGAATACTTACCATCTCAACTATCTTGCTTCTTTGTTATTATATTATATATATATATATAATATAAAAACTATATTATTATATTATTTTATCGAGTCGAGTTCGGGTCGGACTACGGAGTCGGGTTCGAGTTACAACCGAGTCGAGTCGAGTCGAACACAACCTTGCTCAAGCTCGGCTCGTAAGATTCGAGTTCGAGTCAAGTTCAAGTCGAGCATTCAAATGTCGAGTTTCGAGTCGAGTCCGCTTCGAGCCGAACACTAAATACTCACGAGCTGGCTCGCTCAATTAACAACCCTAATTAAAACATGTAAAAGTTTTAATTTTAAAATAAATTAAAAACCAACTACGAGGCAGACAACGAGGCAAGCACCAATGGCTACAGGCTCTAATGGTGGGTGGGCTCCACCGACAGGCACGGGCAAAGCGGGGACGGTGAGTATGGGATTAGGTTTATAAAAGACTAATGATGTTTTTTAATGAGGAAATTATTAATATTAGTAATTTTATGATAATTATTGTAAGTTAAAAATAGTTTTTAATTATACGCAATAAAAATAAATAACGTCCCTAAAAATTATCATTAGCCTTATAAAAATGTGATATAACATCGAACCATTCGGTTTAAATATACCACTGGTGGACCGTTTTCTAAAATAATAGGAAGCGCATCGAATCTGGATTGTTGCAAGCCGGTTCGAAGCAAACCGGGCCACCGGCCAGCACTCGCTGTACCGGGTTGGACTGGTCGGCACGTTCCGGTTTTCAAAATTATAATTACTACCCATTTACTATGACATTGATCTCAAACTGTATACAAAATTAGTAAACTAAGTTAAATATTTATATTTTTATACTCCCCCAAATTTTAGTTGGACGGCAATATGAGCTTTGAAGATATGCGATTTGATGTCCTGACAAATTTAAATTATATATATATAATTTAAATATGTTTAGGCTAAGTTATATATTTGTGTTAGCTATCCCAAAATTGCAAGGGGCGTGAGAGTGAGGTTACTAAATTCGGTAACTTTCTAGATATCATGTTACCATGTAAAAGCTATTCCACATTTATGCCCATTTCCCATATCTTTTATAATCGTTAAAACATGTTGACGCAATATGACCAAAAAAGGGCATTCATGTACTAAATCAATAATTTATATGTTTGTTTTGTTTTATATCATTCTTACACGAGCATTTTATCAAAAAGAGGGAAAACATTCGATATTATTAGAGAGGAAAATCAGGCATAATAGTCAAAAAAGGGGAAAATATCAATTGTCTAAAATGCATGCCATTGTGATTAAATTTAATATTCTTTAAAAAATAAAAACAAAGGCGCCTAGTCAACAATGGTCAGACTTGGCCGCTCGAGGCTAGGGCAGCGGGTCCAGCCTAGGGGTGGCCTAATCTAGCGTCCTGGCCTAACGACCAAGGGGCGGCCAAGTTGGGTTGTTTTAATTTGTTACTTTATTATGAAACCGGCCCAATGGCAATTTTGTCATTATAATAAAAATTCATCCTTTTTTTAGATTTGATTATTGAACCACATGGTAATATTAAAATTATCTTATATATTTTTAGTAAAAAACTCTTTTTACATATTTGATGAGATTAAATTGCAATAAATCTATTAAAAAATAGTATAAGTTAGAGTGTTTTACCAGAAATTGATAATGTTTTTTGATATTATCATGTGGTATGAAAGTCAAGCCTAATTGTAGAAAAATGGAGAAAAATATAAATTGTCTAAAATATCTTCACATAAAAAATTAAAACAAATTCAATCAAAATTATAAAATTGATATATATATATATATATATATATATATATATATATATAGGGACATGGTCGGACCCGGCCACCTCTAGGAAGAGGGCAGCTAGATCTTGCCATAGGGCAGTCGGGTGTTTGTCTTAAAAAAAATTTAGGTAAGGGGAGCCGGATTTGGGCACCACGTGGACCAATTGCGATGGAGGCGAAGTGTTTATTTATTTTTTAAATGGCAGCGTGAGGCTGGCCACTGCTTCGTGGCCTAGGTTTGCTCCCCCCGACCGCGTCCAAGTGTAAAACCCAACTTTGGGTTAGGGCTTAACCTGCTTGTAGTTTGCTCAATTTGGGCCAATGTTGAATTGGTTCGAGTATGCTCGAGCTAGACCAATTTTTAGGCAATGAGTATGAGGCTCAGATGGCCATGTGATCATGTTATAGTGACTGAATATCCTTGACATGCACATGATAGGTTGAGTTCGGCTACAACAAAGTGTGGGTTATCAAAGTATATGCAAGGTATACATATAATTTTTATGATTTAGCTAGGGTTTTAGGCCTAGATCTAGGTCATTGCAGCGTTTAATATCCGTTTAGGATTTTCAGGGTATCTCATTTGCATGCATCATAGTAATTTTCGATCATCAAATTGTTTCCATGTGGGCCCATTATAAGTTATGAACGATGAGAGTCAGGTGTACCTGAATATATGATGATAACATCAAAAAGATGGTGAGAAATGAGTTATCAGAATATATGAAAGTATGCAATATTTTTCTTTTTATGTATTTGATCATAGAAATAGTTTAAGCCGAATAACGCATTAGGACATGTTAGATTATATTCAGGTGGGTTATTAATTATAAAGCATGTTATATGAATGTTGTGGTATTTGTTTTATTTTATGGGATTTTTCCATATTTTTTTCTAGACTTTTTTTAAAGATTTATTATAAACTAGTTATTATTTTGACTCTAGTAGGAATCATGTCAATACTTATTTACGAGTTTGCCACTGGAGTATTTTATCTCCTCCCCCGACACTTCTCCATGTCACCACCCAAACCCTAGCTGCTACCGCCCTTGAGGTTGTCGCCACCACCGCCGACGTCGCACTGCCATCGATCGACGCCGCCCAGCCTTGCCATGTCGTCGTCATGCTGCCCTGACCAACCCCGGCCACCGTCTTGCCACAATGACGCCGAAATCGCCCCACAAGCCGCGACGCTCCCCTTGTCAATTCGCCGCCATCTGGGCCACGCCGCCGTCGCCATGACCCCGACGACCACCCCCTTGACCTCCCTGACATTTCCTCCTTACCTAGCATCGCCGTCGAAGCCTCGATGCCGCCGCCGGCGGTCAACGCTACCACGGTCGCCCTTGTCGTCACCACCATTGGGACGAGCTCGTCGAGCCGGTGCTAACCCTTACCCTCGATTGCACCGCCGGGACAGTCGCTGAAAAATCGCCGGAAAATCGGATTCACCGAAATTTATCGAAAATCACCTGATCTTCCACCGAATCCCTCTGATCGAACCCTATCGAACTTTGGATGCCATAGGGTGCCGAATTTGAGCCATGAACTGCTCAAGGTATAAATTAGTTTAATTTAATTATTTAAAAGTATTGATTATTAGAATTGCATATTAGGATTGGTGAATTGTATGTTATAATTATATATATATATATATATATATATATATATAGATTTGATTAAGAAAAAAATATGAAATTTGTTTGAATTGAGTGGTGTTAAAAATAGAAGCTAAGAAACTAATTAGGGTAACTAAGTAATGAACATGATCTAATTCAAACTAGCCTAAGTAGACTTGTTAGAATTGACATAGGTTGATGTGACTGTGATTGATGCGTGATATAAGACGTATGACTGTATCATGAGTGGGTATTAGTATTTAGTTTTAATGTGTAAGTACAGAGTAGGAGCTCGTCGCTTAGGGGCGAGGACTAGATTGGAGCTTTTGCCAGGTCCGTTTAAGACTTGTTCTCTGTTTTACACTATTCTATTGTGTATTTGATTTATCATGTGCATGACGAATTAAGTGGCATTTTATCGGATCCCACTTAACACCGGTCATTTAGCCAACAGTTTTCTGGATTAATAACCCTCGAGGTTAAGATCCCTCAAGCCAATTTTTGAAATTAAGATCCACCACAAGTTGCCTTCCGGCCTATTGTATAAATCCCAACCCAGACTTATATATATATAGTTTTCGTATTTTCAGTGAGAGATGGAATGAGGGTTATCGACAGCCACGTCTTGAGATAGGGTGTGTGCTCGTCAAGCGGGCTCTGGAGTTAGGGAGAACCCACTTCATTCCCAAGGGAATCCTGACAATTCCACCTTTGAGTTCCTCAAACCCGGAGAAGTGTAGAGGTTCACGGGTACTACAATGCAGCGCATGTCTAGACTTGTGGTTTCAAATGGTACTAAAGGTGCATGCCTGAAAGTACTCGGCCCTTATACTCAAGGCCTGGGGTAATATGGAGGACGTAGAGGGCGGAAGGGAATAAAATTTGTTGCAAGAAGCGATAGAGAAATGACCAAGGTATGAGAATGAGAAAGAAAGGTGGATGCTGTCGATTTAGGTCGATGGCTCCATTTATGCCCTGATGAGAGTTCTTGAGGAAGTATATATGCCCTGATGAGGTTTTTGAGGAAGTATATGATTTTTATTCAACAAGAGGGTGAGCTCTCCTGTGCTAGATTGATATTAGTTATTTTCTGGACCGGTAACACTCGTTATTAACGATTTTCTATATATATATATATATATATATATATATATATATATATATATGTACCTGCTGTTGCCGAGTGTATGTAGTGATAATGATGTGTATTAAACTGTGTGGATGAATTCGATATGCCATAACTGTGAATATATTATGAGCATTTTGCATGTGAATGGAAATGGAAAGTGGAAAAAAAATGTGCAGGGTAAACTACAAAGCAAGGACAACTAGAATATGATGGGAAAATGAAATGTTTGGATTATATTTTGATGCATGTTGATATAAATATATGATATTTACTATTGACAGGGTAGCCCCTATTACACTTTTAGGGGAGACTTTATCCGTCCTTTTTCGTAAAAATTAATGAATTTTTATTTGAATTTCTTTCTTGTTGCGTTGTATTATTTTTGCTTGCACATCATAGCATGCATGTAGGACCACATTAGAACCCAAGTATCCCATCTATACATTTTATGTTTGCACTTCCATTTTAAGACGCCGAGGGCAGATCCGGGTCGGCTTAATCAAACCCAGTAGATTAGCGAATGGTTTGGTTTCCAGTGACATTTTTGGGTTTGTTCATAGGTGAACCAAAACAGGGTGTTACAACTCGAGTCAGTTTTGATTTTGGATGGTCTCTGGCTCGCCTTCGACCACTGGACAAACACTGTAACACCCCGTTTCGGCTCACCCGTGAACCGACCCGGAAATATCACCGGCGACCGAACCATTCGCTAATCTACTGGGTTCAGTTAAGCCGACCCGGATCTGCCCTCGGCGTCTCAAGATGGAGATGCAAACATGAAATGCATGAATGGGAACAATTGGGTTCTAACGCGGTCCTACATGCATGCTATGATGTACAAGCAAAAACAAGACAAAACAATAAATGAGAAACCAAAAGAAAATATATACTACTACGTAAAAACGGACAGAGTTTCCCCTAAAAGTGCAATAAGGGCCAACCTGTCCACAACAAAGGTATATAAATATTTTATCAAAATACGACAAAACATAACAATCTACCGCGGCATTCCATTATTATCTCATTTGTTTTCATCTAAGCCGAGGCTGAACCCAAGGCTCCCTGCTCATTCACATCTATCTGTTCATTTCATAACAGGCAATTCATCCAAACAAATACATCTAAATTATCATTCACATAGCATTAACACATCATCATTATACGTTACACGCAGCAGGTACATGTGTGCGCGGTTCCGTGCTGCTCCTCCGCAGTCCCGACAGCTTTCATCGCTCGCATTCCTCACCTACATATATATAGAAAAACCATCAGTAACGAGTGTTACCGGCCCGGAAAATAACTAATATCAATCTGGCATAGGAGAGCAAACTCTCCTGTTGAATGAAAACCATATACTTCCTCAAGAACTCTCATCAGGGCACATATGGGAGCCGTCGCCCTCGGGTCGACAGCGTCCCCCTTTCTTTCTCATTCTCATACCTTGGCCATTTCTCTATCGCTTCTCGCATCAAATCTCATTCCTTTTCGCCCTCTACACCTTCCATATTACTCCTGGCCTTGAGCACGAAGGCCGAGCACTCTCAGGCAGTCGCCTTTAGTACCCTTTGAAACCACAAGTCTAGACATGCGCTGCATTGCAGTACCCGTGAACCTCCACACTTCTCCGGGTTTGAGGAACTCAAAGGTGGAGTTGTCAGGATCCCTCGGGAATGAAACGGCCCGCACACCATTCCAGAGCCCACTATCGACTCACACGTGCCCGCTCGCGTAGCACGGTAGTCGGATTTCCCTCATTCAATCTCTCACTGAAAACGTGAAAACTATACATATATATAGGTCTAGGTTGGGATTTATACAATAGGCCCGAAGGCATCGTGAGCTGGATCTGAAGTTCGAAAACAAACTCGAAGGATCTCATCCTCGAGGGTTATTAATCCGAAAAACTGTTGGCTAAATGGCCCGAGTTAAGTGGGATCCGATAAAACGCCACTTAACTCGTCCTGCACATGATAAATCAAATACACAATAGAGTAGCGTAAAAAAACAGAGAACGAGTCCTAAACGGTGACCGAACAGCGGCGGAATCCGGCTCAGAGTGGCGACGGCTGAGGCGGCTTCGCGGCATCGCGGCGGCTCGCCGACAGGCGATGGTGGCCGGGGTTGGTCGTGGCGGCACGACGACGACACAGCAGGGCTGGGGCGGCGTCGATCGGGCGGCAATGCGGCATCAACGGCGGCGGCGGCAGCACGCGGCGAGGGTTTTGAGAGGGGGAAGGTATCGGGAGGGAGAAAAATACCCTCAATGGCAAACTGGTAAATAAGTATTGACTCGATTCCTACCCGAGTCAAAATAATAACTAGTTCGTAATAAATTCTAAAAAATCTAGAAAAATATGGAAAATCCCATAAAATAAAACAAACACAACAACATCCAAATGGCATGCTCTATAACTAATGACCCACCCGAATATAATCCAACGCGTCCTAATACGTTATTCGGCTTAAAACTATTTCTACGATCAAACATATAAAAAGAAAAAATACTGCATACTTTTATATATTCTGATAACTCATTTCTCACCATCTTCTCGACGTTATCATCATATATTCATGTACACCTGACTCTCATCGCTCATAACTCACGGCTGGCCTCGACTTAGCACGCGGTCCATGAAACTGACTCGACTCGAACCAACGATCGAACCGACTGGTTCGGTAACGTAAAACCCTAACTCAAGTCACGGGTTTTACAAACACCCCCTTATTGCCTCGCGACCGATTTTCTATCCATATCTCTCACGACCACCAACGCCGCTACAAAAGCAGCCGGCAACGAAGCTTTTACAGCTAATTTCTGCCTTCTCCGTCACCGTTCAAGCCATTTTTTAGCATTGGCGAGCCACTTTCGGTCGATCTAACCATCCACACAGCTTCCCCTCACCGAGATCTTCCGTTTGAGACTGACACCGACCTCCGTAATGGTCATGATAGCCGTTAGCGACTCACACTTGTCCAAAGGCAATTTCGATCATTTCTAATCGTTTTTTGGCCACCCATCGGCCGGAACCGATGATTGTCAGCCCAGATAGTTTCCTCACTCGATAGTCAATCTTTCAAGACCACCCATGGCCATCGTCGTGGCTGCGATCACTGTCATCAATGTTGCCACACCTGGCGGCCATACCGCCCCTTTCTGGCTAGACCTTAGCGATCGTCACTTCCATCATGTTCCCCGTCCTCCCCTCTAACAACCACAACTGACGACAACCTCTGCTAGGCCGCCGTTGCCATTTCCCATCAATAAGAACCAACCCCCAACATCTCCCCCCGCCCCCCTTCCCCCATGTTCGGTCAGTTTGCCATTCGAGTCTGCCAATCCGATCCCTTATCCGTGTCCATTAGTCCAATCCAAACTAGCCCAGCCAACCCAACCCAATAGTTTATTTGATGCAGACTGAGTTGACTCGGACCAAACTTGGTTCAGTTCAGCTTAGTTGACCCGATTTAGCTCATTTTCAGTCATTTTTTAACTATTTTTGATAATTTAAAAACTCCTACATTAGTTTAGATGCATATTCACATTATTTAACATATTTTGATGTTATAAGTTTTTTTATTTATTTATTCATTATTTATTTATTTATTTATATTTATATGTTATCATATATGATAAATATTTACATGATTATTTGTTATTATTAATATTATATTTACTTATGAATATTAGTCTTATTATTTTACTAAATTGTATATATTTATTTATAGAATAATTATGTATTTATTTATTTATATATTTACTAGTACGAGTAAACACAAGTATATGTGATATTTAGTCGTGTTTAGCTGTGTATTTATATTGCATAATTATATTATTACTTTATGATTATAGTATTATTATTTTCATATATTTATTACTTATCTATTTATTCATGCATGTATTTATTTATTTATTATTTGTTTATTAGTTATTTCTTTTATTATACCTCGATTTGCATGTTAGATGTTTAATTGTAGGTTTATTTAGCATTATCTTATTTATTAGGATGTATTATTGATGTGAGCACAAACCATGAGCATGTATCATATAGAGATGTTACTATTTTACTTAACAGTGGGTTTCAATGTAGGTTACGAAGTCTAAGCTCGCCGTAGATGTGTCGATGCGCTTGAAGCTTGGACTACAGGTCCATAGGACTCTCCCTTTACTTGATTTATGCTTGACTCCCTACGTATTGAGTTTAGTCGTGTTTTAGATGTATGACAACATCAGCAGCATTTTATCCAATGTCTCTAATATCGGGTCATTTAGCCGTATTTTCTACACATATTTAATAAAACTTCAAGGTTGAGACCTCCTTGATAGTTTTCGAAAGATAAAATCTAGAAACTAATGATTAAATCCTTTTCCAAACCTATATGTATAAATATGACTAAGTGTGTTTACGGTTTTACGACTAAAAGTGTGTACGAGATGTATAGATCGCTTTAGTACTCATTCAAACCGTGAGGTAGAGCGGAGTATGAGGGTAGTGCGTAATGCAACACACTTTCAGAATTTGTGGCACTAACTTAACCATTCTTTTCGCTACTCGAGTATCGTGGCGAGTGTAATATGGATGATGTGAGGGTGTAAGTATTGTATGTATGAATATGAATTTTAGTCATGCATGCGTGCTGATACTTATTTAAATATGTTTGCTTACCGCCTAGTGTGAGGTAATTCTGAAGTTTTCTAAATTTTTGTGGGTAATGGAATACTCATTTGTCTACTTTGTACTAGTTATTTATCAGACTAGTAACACTCGTTACTGATGTTTTTCATATTATATATGTAAGTCTTACAATCTTAAGTTGACTTTGGGGGGATGAGAGATAAACGCTACACACACTTGAGCTCAATATAATTATTTTCTTTCTTACTTTTATTTATATTTGATGTATTTTGACTCATATTTAATAATGTCTTCGATTCTCATAGCGCCAAGTAAGTTGACTTTGATTTATTTTATCGATCGAGTCTTACCAACCAACAACTTTAGACATGACTCGACTCAATCATAATATTTTTTATTTGGTTCTTAGGGAAAACGAAATCGAGATGTTACACCAAGTATTTTTTTTTTTTTAAGTGATGACAAGAGAGGCAAAATCTAGCCACTTGTTGCTTAATCTGGCCTAGGGCACTAGAATTTGGTTGCCCCAAGGTAGATTTGGCCTCCCATCAACCGGTTGACTAGGTTATTATTTTTAAAAAATATTTTTTAAAATAAGGAGCAATTTTATCATTATAATAATTTTTCCCATTGTCTTGTAATTATACTCAATTTTCTACTATATGGTAACGTCAAAAACTTTTCCCCTTTTTTTGATAAAAAGCTTGTAGTAAGTGTAAATCAATCCGAAAAGTTGATTAGGATCAACTCAAGGTTAGGATGCCAATTTTAGCTAAATCACAAATATATATATATATTTTTAGAAACTTAACGAAATTACATTTGTCCAAATCAAAACAGGTCCGGTTAATTCATTTGTGACATGAAAGCTGATATTAATTTTTTAAAAAGATTCACATGTCCGAAATAAGCGATGTCCGGATTTTCAATCCTGATTTAAAGTGCCCCTTATACTGTCCACGAACAATGGAGCAAAAGGAAAAAAGGATAATGGTGGCGGGAGCTGGCCTTTGTTCTTCCCTCCGCCTGCCGGCTTGCCGCCTCCTCCGCCGTCCGCCGCCGCCGCCGCCACCGCCGCCGCCCGCCGGACATCTTCCTCCTCCTCAACCGCTGGCCCACCTCCATACTACACTGTTCGCATCGGCTGTCCCAAGAATGCCGCCGTACTTACTTCTTCTCTACACTATTTGGTCCAGTGGCTTTAGAGCTAAAAGAATGAGTTTTGTGTTTTGTTTGTTGTAGAAATTGATCATTTTTCGAGGAGTTTGTTTCATGTTAGTTGTATTTTGATTGTTTTTGGATTGTAGCTTTTGATGCAAGTGACGTGTTTGGGGCTTTCTAGCCTTAATATTGTATTCGATGTACAAAGTGATCATTTTGCTCGTGGGTTGTCATATCTTAGTTTCATTTTTCTTATTTTGAGCTGTAGCTTTTGATGCAGGTGTCATTTTTGGAGTCTTTCTAGTTTTGATATTGTCTTCAATGCATAAAGTGATCATTTTGCAAGTTTTGTGGCGCGTTGTGGGCGTATTTTGCTTGTTTTGGGGTGCGCTTTTGCTGCAATTGACATTTTTGGTACCTATCTTGTTCTGTTTCGGCAAGTGGTTGATATTGGTATTGCTTCTGTTGCATAAAGTCGGATTCTACCAGTGGTTTGTTTCAGTTAAGCTGCAATGTGAGGTCCTGAGGTTAGCTTTTGATGCTAGAGACGCTTTTCAGAACAAATTTATGTTTTATGCGGATGGACTTTCAGCTTTAAGGGTAGATCCTATCCGGGTTCCGTGGATAAAGCATACGTTCAAAGTTTGAACGTATGCTTTATGTTGTTTGAGTATCTATGTTATGTGGTGCATTGAGTATCTTGTTTAGTTCCTTTGTTCTTGGTTTTAGTTCAGTTTGTTTCCTTGGTTTCAATCCAGTGTTTCTATTCACTAGATCTTGTTTTGTAAATTTTTTGCTACCTTTGGAATTGTAATTCTTTAGGTGACCATTGCCTTGTGAAGTTATCGCATATATTCTGGGCAACTGTCACCTTGTGAAGCCCATATCCTATAGTTTGACAAGGTGCACAATAACATTAAGGTTTTCATTTGATCTTTTTCTCCTTTCTGAAGATTAAATCACAAAGGATGCCCCTAATACCAATTTATATAGAACAGCCACATACCCTAAAAGCTCAAGCTATTCGGAAAGGGTGGTATTTGATATTTACTTCAAAACTTTCTGCAACATCTGTTAAGGGGGAGGTATTTGGCGAAATGGAAAGGGCTGAATGAGTGTTTTCCCATTGTTTGTCCACCTGTAAAGCAGAGAAAAGAATGCTTGCATATGCATGTGAGTGTTAAGATAAGCAATTAAAGAGCTCCTTTTTCATAGTAGCTTAAGATTTTAGTGCGAATGGTAATTCAATACCTAAAACTTGCCACCACATTGTTATGCAAGTTCTGTCTCCTATCAATTTAAGGTGAGAGGAATCAACTGTGATCCGAAATCAGTATTGTTCTCTTTATCCTAGCTGAGATAACAAGCAATGCCCAATGTTGATTGTATCATTATGGTTTTCCTGTTGAGACTTTATAACATGTAGCCTTTCTTAACCATCTCAGAGTTCTTACTGCTGACGATGATGTCCTTGATATTGGCTTTAGATCATTATCACATCTATTTTCGCCAGTGATCAAGATGTTGGTAGTTGTATATCAAATGCTGTAGACTCAATTGGATTGAAGGAGTTGCTTCATTATGAAATTGCTGATGGGAGAGATATTGATTGGGTGAAGAATTCACAAGTTAGTATGCTATAGTTCTGACTAAGACTTTTATGATAATTTATTTCTTTGTTTGATTGTTTCTTTTACAGAATTTAATAATGACCTTAATCCACTTCTATTTTAACGTGAATCCCGCCAATTGATATGGATTTTTCGTAATGACTAACTTGTCTTCCTTGATATAATGGTTGTTGTGAAGCAATCATCACTCTGTGGTCTCTATACAGGCTTTGGAATATGAAAGCAGCCCTGGTCCTTTTTTTGGCTTCTCTCGTGGTTTTTTTGTTTAAATTACGACTGTTCTAGAAGCGAGGATGAGTACAAAAAATGTTTGAGACTATATTTTATGATCAAGACTCGAGTAAATCTTACCTATGCAACACTAAACATAATATTTTTCATACGTTTGACCTTCATTCGACAGTTTCCTCAGAGTTAAACTTGTTATACAAATTAAATCATTTTCAATTCTGTATTGTTTTGTCAATTTGCTGAATTTCCTGACTCAACTTTGTATTTTCTTTGAAGGTATAACGAGTAATAACATCTTAGCTGTTCTCTAAAGTTTTTTTTTATTTCAAATTGCAGGAAACTT
>JAURVB010002095.1:0-12698 GCA_033002965.1 Piper betle
ATTCACGTAGTATCCTGTTAGGGTTTTGCATCTCATTCATATATTGTTTGCACATTAGCGGCGTGCTCCATCTTGAGATGTCGAGAGGGTTATGTTGCCGTTTAGGTTTTGGGTCAGCCAACTTGATCGGCTTTACGAGTAGTTCGATCCTTTGTAATAGTTCTGATTAGGTTGAGAATAAACCAGATTGGGTGTTACACCCCGGCTACGTCCAAGTGTAAAACCCAACTTTGGTTAGGGCTTTAACCAGCTTAGTTTCGCTCGATTTGGGCCAATGTTGAGTCGGTTCGAGTGCGTTCTAGCTAGACCAATTTTTAGACAATGAGTATGAGGCCCAGATGGCCATATGGGCATGTTATAATGACTGAATATCCCAGATATGCACATGATAGGTTGAGTTGGGCTACAACAGAGTGTGAGTTATCAATGTATACACAAGATATACAGATAATTTTTATGAGTTAGCTAGGGTTTTAGGCTTAGATCTATGTCGTTGCAGCGTTTAGTATCCGTTTATGATTTTCAAGGTATCTTATTTGCATGCATTATAAGGATTTTGGATCATCAAATTGTTCCCATGTGGGCCCATCTTGACTGATTCGCAACTTTTTACCTAATTAAGTTCAGAGTTCGAGCCCTATTTAACATACTTACCTCGGTTCCTGTTTATAGAATCACTTTTAGGACTTGTGTAAAGCCCATGACTTGAGTCAGAGTTTTACGTTACCGAACCAGTCCGTTCAACCGTTGGTTCGAGTCGAGTCAATTTCATGAACTGAGTGTTGAGTCGAGGCCGGCCGTGAGTTATGAGCGATGAAAGTCAGGTGTACCTGAATATATGATGATAACGTCGAAAAAATGGTGAGAAATGAGTTATCAGAATATATGAAAGTATACAATATTTTTCTTTTTATGTATTTGATCGTAGAAATAGTTTAGGCCGAATAACGCATTAGGACATGTTAGATCATATTCGGGTGGGTTATTGGTTATAGAGCATGTTATATAAATATTGTGGTGTTTGTTTTATTTTATGGGATTTTCCCATATTTTTTCTAAATTTTTTTAAGATTTATTATGAACTAGTTATTATTTTGACTCTAGTAGGAATCGAGTCAATACTTATTTACGAGTTTGCCACCAGAGTGTTTTATCTCCTCCCTTGACACTTCTCCCTGTCACCACCCAAATTTTAGCAGCTACCGCCCTTGAGGTTGTTGCCACCGTTGCCGACACCGCACTGCCACCGATCGACGCTGCCTAGCCTTGTCATGCTGTCGCTGTGCCACCCCGACATTTCCTCCTTACCTAACGCCACCGTCGAAGCCTCGACGCCGCCGCCGACAGTCAACGCCACTGCGGTTGCCCTTGCTGTCACTACCATTGGGACGAGCTCGCCGAGCCAGTGCTAACCCTTACCCCCGATTGCCCGACCGGAACAATCGCCGAAAAACTGTTGGGACAGTCACCGGAAAATCGCTGGAAGTCGCTAGAAAATTGGATTCACCGAAATTCGTCGAAAATCACCTGATCTTCCATTGAATCCCTCGATCGAACCCTATCGAACTTTGGATGCTATAAGGTGCCGAATTTGAGCCACAAACCGCGCAAGGTATAAATTAGTTTAATTTAATTATTTAAAAGTACTGATTATTAGAATTGCAAGCTAGGATTGGTGAATTGTGTATTATAATTATATATATAAATGTAGATTTGATTAAGAAAAAGTATGAAATTTGTTTGAATTGAGTGGTGTTAAAAATAGAAGCTAAGAAACTAATTAGGGTAACTAAGTATTGAATATGATTTAATGCAAACTAGCCTAAATAGACTTATTAGAATTGACATAGGTTGATGTGATTGTGATTGATGTGTGATGGATGTATGCGTGATATAGGACGTATGACTATATCATGAGTGGGCTTTCGTATTTAGTTTGATGTGCACGTACAGAGTAGGAGCTCGTCGCCTAAGCACGAAGACCTGATTGGAGCTTATGCCAGGTTCGTTTAAGGCTCTTCGTTGTTTTATGCTATTCTATTGTGTATTTGATTTATCACGTGCAAGACGAATTAAGTGGGATTTTATCGGATCCCACTTAACTTGGGTTATTTAGCCAACAGTTTTTGGATTAATAACCCTCAAAGTTGAGATCCCTCGAGTCAGTTTTAGAAATTAAGATCCACCACAAGTTGCCTTCGGGCCTATTGTATAAATCCCAACCCAAACCATATATATATATAGTTTTATACAAGTTTTCAGTGAGTGAGAGATGAATGAGGGTTATCGACGGCCACGTCTTACGATAGGGTGTGTGCTCGTCAAAGCGGGCTCTGGAGCTGGGGAGAATCCACTTCATTCCCAAGGGAATCCTGACAATTCCACCTTTGAGTTCCTCAAACCCAGAGAAGTGTAGAGGTTTACGGGTATTGCAATGCAGTGCATGTATAGACTTGTGGTTTCAAAGGGTACTGAAGGCGCATACCTGAGAATACTCGGCCTTTGTACTCAAGGCCAGGAGTAATATGGAGGACGTAGAGGGCAGAAGGGTAATGAGATTTGATGTGATAAGTAATAGAGAAATGGCCAAAGTATGAGAATAAGAAAGAAAGGTGGACGTTGCCGATTCAGATCGATGGCTCCCATATATGCCTTGATGAGAGTTCTTGAGGAAGTATATGATTTTTATTCACCGGGAGGGTTAGCTCTCATGTGCCAGATTGATATTAGTTATTTTTCGGACCAGTAACACTTGTTACTAACAGTTTTCTATATATATATATATAGTATGGTGAGCATGTCGAGGAATGAGAGTTGTCGGATTGCAGAGGAGCAGCACAGAAATCGCGCACACATGTACCTATCGATGCTGAGTGTATGTAATGATGATGATGTGTATTGAACTGTGTGGATGAATTTGATATGCGATAACTGTGAATCTATTATGAGCATTTTGCATGTGAATGGAAATGGAAAGTGAAAAAAATGTGCAAGGTAAACTACGAAGCAAGGACAACTAGAATGCGATGGAAAAATGAAATGTTTTGATGCATGTTGATATAAATATGTGATATTTACTGTTGATAGGGTGGCCCCTATTATACTTTTTAGGGGAGACTCTGTCCATCCTTTCTGTAAAAATTAATGAATTTTTATTTGAATTTCTTGCTTGTTGCATTGTCTTATTTTTGCTTGCACATCATAGCATGTATGTAAGACCACGTTAAAACTCAAGCATCCCATCCATGCATTTTATATTTGTACTTCCATCTTAAGACACCGAGGGCAGATCCTGGTCAGCTTAATCGAACCTAGTAGATTAGCCGAACAGTTCGGTTGCCAGTGCCATTTTTGAGTTGGTTCATAGGTGAACCGAAACAGGGTGTTACAACTCGAGTCAGTTTTGACTTCGGATGGTTTCAATCTGAGCTTTCTGTCCATATGTTTATTGCATATACCTATAGGTGGGTCCCATTAGACCACAAATTATTAGACGTTTAAATCATGCCATGTGGTAAGATATGAGCCATCCACGTTAGCCCTAGCATTCTCCCTTTCATTTTCAGTGACTTTCCCACATTTTCAAACTTTACACCCATACTGCCGTTGCCACTTTAGCTCGCTGTTGGCGAGTCTCTGGCTCACCTCCGACCACCGGACAAACACCCCATTATCGCCTCGTGGCTGGTTTTCTATCCATATCTCTCACGATCACCGACGTCGCTACAATAGCAGCCGGCGACGGAGTTTTTATAGCTGATTTCCACCTTCTCCGCCACCGTTCAAGCCATTTTTCAATGTTGGCGAGCCACCTTCGGCCAATCCGATCATCCACACAGCATCCCCTTGCCGAGATCTTCCGTTTGAGACTAGCATCGACCTCCGCAATGGTCACGATCGCAGTCAGTGACTCGTACTTGCCCAAAGGCAATTTTGATCATTTATGACAGTTTTTTGGCCACCCATCGGCCGAAAACCAATTGATTGTCAGCCCAGATAGTTTCCTCACTTGACAGTCAATCTTTTAAGACCACCCATAACCATCGTCGTGGTTGTGATCATTGTCGTCGATCTCACCACACCCAGCGGCCATACCGCCCCTTTTTGGCTGGACCTTAGCCACCGTCACTTCCATCATATTCCCCATCCTCCCCTCTGTCAACCACGACTGACAACCATGGTTGCAAAAATTGGAATCAGAATCGGTTTTCAAAGGAGTCGGAATCAAAATCGAAATCGGTCTAAATCAGACAAAAATCGGTCCATTTGAATTGGTTTAAATCGGTCCAAATCGGTCTGAATCGATCTAAATCAGTCATATATAATAATTTGACAACTCATAATATAAATATATAAAAATTAGATATTGATATAATTTTGATATTATTGTGTATATTATATTTTATGATATTTTTCATATTTTTTGGATTTTTTAAAAATATTTTTAATTAGTTATTATTTTTTACTCAATTCGGAATCGAGTCAGCTTTTAATTACAAAAATGCCACTCCCACTTTTCACCCCCGCCGTCGCCACCCTGCTTCCTTCCACATGGATGAATGCACAAACCCTAACATGGTACTACATGAATGACATGCAATTCAAACACACACCAATACAATTATGATCAAACTCAATGAAAATTCTAAAATAAAACGGACAGAATCTCCCCTAAAAGTGCAATTAGGGTCCACCCTGTCAAAATAATATACACCAATATATATGCATATATCAACAATTTTAATCACACATAATCTAATATACCGTATATTCATTATAAAACTTGGGCCACACTTCTGCTGCGCACTCTGATCACATCTCACCTCTTGTCATCATGTCTTAGCTTTTCATCATGTCATAACATCATATTTTAATAACTAATCGCATCACATCATCATGTTTCAAGCATTTATTCACACCATATAATAATATCATAATACAATATAAACACTCAATTGACTGACATGTGTGCAAGCGACAACAATGCTCCTCCGTTCAAACTGGCTCCTCCAACTCGTAATTGTTACCTACATATAGTATAAAAACACGTCAGTAACAAGTGTTACTGGTCCGAAAAATAAAATAACTATAACAAGCTGGCTATGAGAGCAAACTCTCATATGAAAGAAAACATCATATACTCCACGTGAACACTCTGAAGGGCACTACTGAGGAGCCACTAGGCTGCAGACCCGGTAGCATCCCGAACTTACTGATCTGCTGCTGGTACTGTGCCGCTCTCGGCACTTCTTTTCAGTACTTCTCGTGAAACTTTATCCTAAGCCCTCTCCTTACCTCCATATTTCTCCTGGCCTTGAGCACGAAGGCCGAGTACTCTTAGGCAGTCGCCTTTAGTACCCTTTGAACCTTAAGTCCGGACATGCGCTGTACTAAACAGTACCCGTTAACCTCCACGTTCTTCGGGTGTGAGGAACTCAAACGCAGAGTTGTTAGGATCCCTCGGGAATGGAACAGTCCGCTGGCACTAATCCAGAGCCCGCTTTGACTGTCACGGCATCCGCTCATGGTACGTGCAGTCGGTTTCTCCATCTCTCGTCTCACTGAAAATGCGAAAACTACATATATATAGGGCTGGGTAGGGATTTATATAATAGGCCCGAAGGCAACTTGTGGTGGATCTTGTTTTCGAAATCATCCTCGAGGTCTCATCCTCGAGGGTTATTAATCCGGAAATCTGTTCGGCTAGATGGCCCAAGTTAAGTGGGATCCAATAAAACGCCACTTAACCCGTCCTGCAAATAATAAGATAAACATACAATAGAAAGACGTAAAACAGAGTCGAGTCCTAAACGGACCTGGTAGAAGCTCCAAGCGTGTCATCGCGCCTAGGCGGCGAGCTCCTACTTCGTACCTACACATCAAAACTAAATACTAACGCCCGCTAACTAAATGATGAATCAAACTCGTTATGATCAAACACACTCACAATACAACATCTACCATAACAATCAACAATTATATAATAATAAGTATGAAAGAAATTCTAACTCCTATTTATACCAATCTTATCGTGTTTTTCTAAGTTATGTCGTAATCACTTATCATGCTCTCATTAGATCACTTACTATTCATTCGCAATTACTCAAATCATACAATCATCCTTTCACTCATAATTAGGCATTACTCATAACAATTAATCAAATCTAGCATATTGTGCTAACATTCATCTCAATTTTAAATAATCAAATCGGAGGTAATTATACCTCACATCGTCGGCAATCGGCGACGGCTAGGGTTCCGTCACGCGTCTCGGAGCTCGAATTCGGCGCTCATCGGCGTCCGACGTTCGATCGGGATCGACTGGATGAACTCCTCGGAAGATCCGGCGAATTCCAACTAATTCAATTTTCCGGCGGTTTTTCGGCAAGTTTCGGTGGTTTTCTGGCAAGTTCCGGCGGTTTTCCGGCAACAACCGCCGGCGGCGTCTACTGGCTGGAAAGCAATGGTATTGGGTACCATTGGAATCGGCTCGGCGAGCCCGACGCATCTACTATGTCGACATGGCCAACGGAGGTGGCAGCTCGCCGGAAAATGCCTAAAACAGAGCGGCGGCGATGGGAGAAGAATCCGGCCGATCTGGGTGGCGTTGGCCTCCGTTCCGGTCGGGGAAGGTCACTGGGCGGTCGATGGTGCTGAGGCGACCCCCTGATCGTGGCGGCGACAGTCACCGGCGGCAAAATCGGCGACGCGACCGAAACTTAGCCGCGGCGCTAGGCATGGCGATTCCGGCGTCACGGCGGCCTGGCAGCGGCCGGGCTGGTCAGGGCGGCACGGCAACACTGCGGCGTGGGCCTGGCGACGACGATCTGCGGCAGGCTGACGTCGACGGCGGTGGCGGCGCGGCTAGGGTTTGGATGGGAAAGGAGGAAGAAAGGTCGGGGTGGAGAAGAAATGGTTGGGTGGCAAACTTGTAATTAAGACTTGACTCAGTCTCCGGCTCGAGTCAAGTATAATAACTAAGTCGTATTAAATCCTAAAAAAAATCATAAAAATCGGGAAAAATCCCGTAAACTCAAACAAATACTAAGACATAATAATGCCACGCTCTAGAACTGTCAACCGCAACCCGACTGTCCTAATGCGGTAAACGGCCTAAAACTAATTCTACGATCCACTATATATAAAAATAAAAAAAATCACTGGCATACTCTCATATATTCTGATAACTCATTCTGTTCTGCTGTGTTCATGACGTGATCATCATATACTTGGGTACGCATGACCCTCATAGCTCATACACGTGACTGGCGTCGGCTCAATACACGTGTTCTGAAACTGACTCGACTCGAAAAATAACGGTCGAACCGACCGGTTCTGAATATAAAACCCTGACTCGAATCGTGAGTTTTACCAAAAGTGTGTACAGGATGTATGGATCGCTTTAGTACTCATTCAAACTGTGAGGTAGAGCGGAGTATGAGGGTAATGCGTAACTGCAACACATTTTCAGAATTTGTGGCACTAACTTAACCATTCTTTTTACTACTCAAGTATTGTGGCGAGTGTAATATGGATGATGTGAGGGTGTAAGTATTGTATATATAAATATGAATTTTAGTCATGCATGTGTGCTGATACTTATTTAAATATGTTTGCTTACCGCCTAGTGTGAGGTAATTTTGAAGTTTTCTAAATTTTTGTGGGTAATGGAATACTCATTTGTCACTTTGTACTAGTTATTTATCAGACTAGTAACACTCGTTACTGATGTTTTTCATATTATATATGTAAGTCTTACAATCTTAAGTTGACTTTGGGGGGATGAGAGATAAACGCTACACACACTTGAGCTCAATATAATTATTTTCTTTTTACTTTTATTTATATTTGATGTATTTTGACTCATATTTAATAATATCTTCGATTCTCATAGCGCCAAGTAAGTTGATTTGATTTATTTTATCGATCGAGTCTTATTAACCAACAACTTTAGACATGACTCGACTCAGATCATAATATTTTTTATTTGGTTCATAGGGAAAACAAAATTGAGATGTTACACCAATTTTTTTAAGTGATGGCAAGAGAGGCAAAATCTAGCCACTTGTTGCTTAATCTGGCCTAGGGCACTAGAATTTGGTTGCCCCAAGGTAGATTTGGCCTCCCATCACCGGTTGACTAGGTTATTATTTTTTAAAAAATATTTTTTAAAAATAAGGAGCAATTTTATCATTATAATAATTTTTCCCATTTTTTTGTAATTATACTCAATTTTCTACTATATGGTAACGTCAAAAACTTTTCCCCTTTTTTTGATAAAAAGCTTGTAGTAAGTGTAAATCAATCCGAAAAGTTGATTTGGATCAATTCAAGGTTATGATGCCAATTTTAGCTAAATCACAAATATATATATATTTTTAGAAACTTAACGAAATTACATTTGTCCAAATCAAAACAGGTCAGGTTAATTCATTTGTGACATGTAAGCTGATATTAATTTTTTAAAAAGATTCACATGTCCGAAATAAGCGATGTCCGGATTTTCAATCCTGATTTAAAGTGCCCCTTATACTGTCCACGAACAATGGAGCAAAAGGAAAAAGGATAATGGTGGCGGGAGCTGGCCTTTGTTCTTCCCTCCGCCTGCCGGCTTGCCGCCTCCTCCGCCGTCCCGCCGCCGCCGCCCGCCGGACATCTTCCTCCTCCTCAACCGCTGGCCCACCTCCATACTACACTGTTCGCATCGGCTGTCCCAAGAATGCCGCCGTACTTACTTCTTCTCTTCACTATTTGGTCCAGTGGCTTTAGAGCTAAAAGAATGAGTTTTGTGTTTTGTTTGTTGTAGAAATTGATCATTTTTCGAGTAGTTTGTTTCATGTTAGTTGTATTTTGATTGTTTTTGGATTGTAGCTTTTGATGCAAGTGACGTGTTTGGGGCTTTCTAGCCTTAATATTGTATTCGATGTACAAAGTGATCATTTTGCTCGTGGGTTGTCATATCTTAGTTTCATTTTTCTTATTTTGAGCTGTAGCTTTTGATGCAGGTGTCATTTTTGGAGTCTTTCTAGTTTTGATATTGTCTTCAATGCATAAAGTGATCATTTTGCAAGTTTTGTGGCGCGTTGTGGGCGTATTTTGCTTGTTTTGGGGTGCGCTTTTGCTGCAATTGACATTTTTGGTACCTATCTTGTTCTGTTTCCGCAAGTGGTTGATATTGGTATTGCTTCTGTTGCATAAAGTCGGATTCTACCAGTGGTTTGTTTCAGTTAAGCTGCAATGTGAGGTCCTGAGGTTAGCTTTTGATGCTAGAGACGCTTTTCAGAACAAATTTATGTTTTATGCGGATGGACTTTCAGCTTTAAGGTAGATCCTATCCGGGTTCCGTGGATAAAGCATACGTTCAAAGTTTGAACGTATGCTTTATGTTGTTTGAGTATCTATGTTATGTGGTGCATTGAGTATCTTGTTTAGTTCCTTTGTTCTTGGTTTTAGTTCAGTTTGTTTCCTTGGTTTCAATCCAGTGTTTCTATTCACTAGATCTTGTTTTGTAAATTTTTTGCTACCTTTGGAATTGGATGATACTAGTTTTTTGTAGATATTATGTAATTTTTTAAGTGTTTTTTGTTTAAAGTTGAAATTAGGAGAGTCTGTGCTGTTTAAGTCGTTCCTGCGGCTTCTCACCTTCTCATATCTTGGCAGGATACACTTTCAGAATCGCTTCTTTGTTTTGGTGCGACGTCTGCAAGCATGGATGAAACTGATCGCGATGAGACGATTGATGAAGTGAGGCTCTGTAACCTCATCATAACACGTAACCTTTATAACCATTCTGCAGCATCCAATGCGATAGCATGTCCTTTCCTTATTCTCCCATACAGGAGAAATTTGATTTTATTACTAGCTTTTCTATGAAGATGTCTAAATTAAGGTTCTTTAGGTGACCATTGCCTTGTGAAGTTATCGCATATATTCTGGGCAACTGTCACCTTGTGAAACCCATATCCTATAGTTTGACAAGGTGCACAATAACATTAAGGTTTTCATTTTATCTTTTTCTCCTTTCTGAAGATTAAATCACAAAGGATGCCCCCTAATACCAATTTATATGGAACAGCCACATACCCTAAAAGCTCAAGCTATTTGGAAAGGGTGGTATTTAATATTTATTTCAAAACTTTCTGCAACATCTGTTAAGGGGGAGGTATTTGGCGAAATGGAAAGGGCTGAATGAGTGTTTTCCCATTGTTTGTCCACCTGTAAAGCAGAGAAAGAATGCTTGCATATGCATGTGAGTGTTAAGATAAGCAATTAAAGAGCTCCTTTTTCATAGTAGCTTAAGATTTTAGTGCGAATGGTAATTTCAATACCTAAAACTTGCCACCACATTGTTATGCAAGTTCTGTCTCCTATCAATTTAAGGTGAGAGGAATCAACTGTGATCCGAAATCAGTATTGTTCTCTTTATCCTAGCTGAGATAACAAGCAATGCCCAATGTTGATTGTATCATTATGGTTTTCCTGTTGAGACTTTATAACATGTAGCCTTTCTTAACCATCTCAGAGTTCTTACTGCTGACGATGATGTCCTTGATATTGGCTTTAGATCATTATCACATCTATTTTCGCCAGTGATCAAGATGTTGGTAGTTGTATATCAAATGCTGTAGACTCAATTGGATTGAAGGAGTTGCTTCATTATGAAATTGCTGATGGGAGAGATATTGATTGGGTGAAGAATTCACAAGTTAGTATGCTATAGTTCTGACTAAGACTTTTATGATAATTTATTTCTTTGTTTGATTGTTCTTTTACAGAATTTAATAATGACCTTAATCCACTTCTATTTTAAAGTGAATCCCGCCAATTGATATGGATTTTTCGTAATGACTAACTTGTCTTCCTTGATATAATGGTTGTTGTGAAGCAATCATCACTCTGTGGTCTCTATACAGGCTTTGGCATATGAAAGCAGCCCTGGTCCTTTTTTTGGCTTCTCTCGTGTGTTTTTTTTTAAATTACGACTGTTCTAGAAGCGAGGATAAGTACAAAAAATGTTTGAGACTATATTTTATGATCAAGACTCGAGTAAATCTTACCTATGCAACACTAAACATAATATTTTTCATACGTTTGACCTTCATTCGACAGTTTCCCTCAGAGTTAAACTTGTTATACAAATTAAATAATTTTCAATTCTGTATTGTTTTGTCAATTTGCTGAATTTCCTGACTCAACTTTGTATTTTCTTTGAAGGTATAACGAGTAATAACACTTAGCTGTTCTCTAAAGTTTTTTTTTATTTCAAATTGCAGGAAACTTTTCATCCAATCAACGTAGCTGATGGATTGTGGATTATTCCTGCATGGAGAGCTCCCATAGTATGATTATAGCCTATTCTCTATGATTGACGTTTGTCTTTTCAAATATCTAAATAATGACTTTGAACAAATGCTGTTATTAATTTGGTTTAAAAGAAAATATATCACACACTTCTTGAGCACTTCCAGTGAAATAATCTTGTATCTCTTAAAATTTCTAGTTTCTTTCTTAGAATTGGATGAGGCCTTCCCTATCTAGGGCACATGTACCATCAAACTTGTTTCCATTTGAATGTATGAATCCATTTTGTGAGTACAGAGAGTTTCACTTTTTCCTGAAGCCTGTATGGATGTCTGTAATTTGTAATGCTTCACACAGTTTTACCGGGGCCCAAGTTTCCCTGACAAAATAGAATAGGAAAAGGTGCTTCTGTCTGTTTCTGTCTCAGCAACTTTCCATCGTTATCACAAGCTATAACATCTCAAACATCGTATTCAAAGCTTGTTGGGCACCTTTTTGAGTGAAATGCTTTTATAACTTCTACAATTAAAAGCAGATGAAGGATGTTTTTCCGAAATTGACACTCAAGTCCAGAGCTGTGGTAGATGCTTGCAAGGAGTGACATTGCAATATGCTGCACCAGCATGTATAAGTTCAGCTGCTACGCTCAACTTGGAGAGATTGCTTGTTTCTACATGCATTTCAACATTTAGCTAAAGCCATTAATGTTTCTACTTATTTTCCTGCATTTTTTTGGATCTATATGTTCCTTTCCTTGTTGATTGCAGGATATTATGAAGGACAAATGTTATTCTTGGATCCAGGATTGGCATTTGGAACTGGTGAACACCCAACAACTAAGCTATGTTTACTTCTTTTACACAAAAAATATAAATGGAGGAGAGAATTTTTTGATTATGGAACAGGGTCTGGCATTCTTTGTATTGCTGCACTGAAGGTAACAGATTCAAAATAGTATCTTAGCTAGTGATCTTTTTAATAAATAAATAAATAAATAAAGGGGTATCTTAGCTAGTTGAAAGAGTTGCTAGTTAATTGAGGCCCTTAAAAAATACAATACCTCAACAGAAAAGGGAAATGGGAGGAATTATTTTGATAAAATGCCCTTTAGCATGTAAAATCCCAAAAAGAAGAAAACTAGGCTACTGATTGAAGGGAGTAAATGGAACATGTATTTCGGTCCTATATCTCTTTAGTCATTCCCTTAATTTTCCTCCTCTTATGCCAAGGTAGGATGAGCATCCGGACATATGACATAACTGGCACCAAATAAGTGATCAGAGAGAACTTATTTTAATGTTATCTGATTTTTAGATGGTCTAAATTGTTGTTGTTATTTGCGGATTTACTATTTGGAAGAGGAGTATTTGCACTCACAAGCATGCAATGCTGTATGC